>QAOC01036267.1:0-81892 GCA_003255005.1 Begonia fuchsioides | reverse complement strand
AATTTGCATAAAGTCTTAACTTTATGTTCCAACTTTGAAAATCTATAACTTCCTCTATATTGATCCATTATTGACGATTAAGATGTCAAATTGTTCCTTAAAGTGTCTACTATAACTTCTTAGAAGACACCAAATTCAGAAAACTAACGTATGTTGACTTACGTGGACAAAATAGAAGGCATTCACTGTTTGAACAGTGATTAGGTCGACATAAACCTATATGTGTCGACATAACTTAGCATAATATGTCAACTGCTTGGTCAAGCGGTCGAACGAACCATTTACAGAGAGTTATTTTGTGTCGACCGGTTGATAATATGTCGATCGGGGCTATCACAGTTTCCATCTACTAACTTGTAACATTCATAACTTTGTCTACACAGCTCCAATTTGAGTGATTCAAAGGGCTATGAATTTCTCTAAGAGTATACTTTAACTCTTATGAAGGTCATAAACTCAAATTCGTGCTACAATATGACTGAATCTCAAAAACTCTAACCTTGCATAGAATCAACTGATTTTCTAACATTCTACTTGAAATCCTTCGTTTTTATCCATCAATCCAACCAACATCATCCTTTTATCATTATTGAACCTACAATAACTTTTAAGGATATGAAAATACCTTGAGCTTCAGCCTCCACGAAATATCAAAGCTCTTCACTTCACTTCTCTTGAAGCATTCACTTTCTCACTCTTTTTTTTTCCTCACAAAACTCTTTCTCTATCTCAATCTCACCCTCCTTTGATTTAGAGCACGAACCCTAGGGAGAAAAGGGGGAAGGAGATCGTGGTTGGGAGGGAGAAATGTCAGCCAAGACCCACTTAAAGCCCTTTATCAATTAAAATCAATTTTCCTTTTATGTCCACCAATCAGAATTCTGCTGATTTTGCTGACTTATCCAACTTATGTCGACATAAGTCGACTTATGTCGACATAATGAATTCCCGAAAGTTATGCTATGTCGATCGCTCGTCTATTATGTCGACCGAACTTGAAGGTGTCGACCGCTTGACCATGCGGTCGACCGAATAAACTCCTGAAAGCTATTCTATGTCGACAGACTGCAAATTGTGTCGACCGAACCTATATTATTTTCCAACCTTTCTGAATAACATCATCCCACATACTTCTTAAACATTATTTTCCTCATCACCTTCAGCCTACTAATTTGCTAATAGCCACAATACTTTAATACTCTAACGTTTAAGCATTTTTCATAAAAAGGTTTTAATCGCTTTCGTCTTAAAGTCACAATTCCTTAAAAGAGAATAATAATAAAACAAAACGAGGGTTGTTACATATAAAACACATTATAGAAATATATATCAAAATATCATTACGTTCATTACATGTCATAGATAGGCAAAAACACAAAACATTCGAGCATTGCCCATCGAATTACTTAACATAAGTTCTTAACATGATAATTCAAAACGTGTCAATTTATTCAAACAAGTTTTCATAAAACTTAATAAAATATTTAAAACTTCTTTCTTCTTTCACCCACTGGTCGTCACTTGGTTTCGTAAACATCCCGCTCCAAAACAGCTTCATCCACATGTCATGGCACGTGATGAGGACTAAATTCCTCATCCCGAGCTTCGTCACCTACATCACAAAGCTTAACTAGTGAGCCTAAGGCTCAGTAAGAAATCATAATGTCCTACATGCCTAGCATGCTCATGATATGCTTAAAACATGTTTTTTTTTTGTAAAACGTGTCTTTTTCAAATCATTTTGGGGTGAAGATCCGTGTCTCATACCACGACCATCCTCAAAACATCATTTCATTTTTAGAGTGAAGATCCGTGTCCCATACCACGACCATCCTCAAAACTTAACTTACATGCTGCCATTACATAGCATAAAGGAGAAATGCATCATTCTCATAACTTGAGAACTTGATAACTTGATAGAGAGTTAGCACCTATGAGGTCCTCTCATAATATAATAACTTGATAGAGAGTTAGCACCTACGGGGTCCTCTCATAACTTGATACTTGATACTTGATAACTTGATACTTGATAACTTAATCTTCATGCGATGAATGGTGACATCTTGAATGCATGTTTGATAAACATTTTTTCTTGAAATATGATGCATCAATGAGATGACTTGCAAAACTTGACTTAATTCATGCATTCTTGATAACTTAAGAAATCATATTTTGCTTAACAACTTAACATAAATCACACATAAACACATACGTCTCCCAAATGCATTTAAACTTTATTTCTTAACATACTTTTCATGCTTTAGGTATTTAGGCGTTACGTATAGTATACACATCACAATTCAATGTCACAAAAACACCAATCAAGCCCATATATTTGGTTGGTGCACGGTGTTATACACCCCAAGCAGAATTCAATACATACTCAATGTAACATGTTTATTTCATACTTGATTTAATTAACATCTAAGCATATAACCTTAATCTTACTCTTTGTGATGCAGTCCCAAAAAGGGGCCAAACACATGCATAATTACTTACTTGATCTCCTTAGCTTAAGCTTAGTATTCTGAGTCTTTAAGGATCCAATGAGCTTGCTTATATACCTTAAC
This sequence comes from Begonia fuchsioides, assembly GCA_003255005.1. Classification (NCBI taxonomy): domain Eukaryota; kingdom Viridiplantae; phylum Streptophyta; class Magnoliopsida; order Cucurbitales; family Begoniaceae; genus Begonia; species Begonia fuchsioides. Next base: position 79,322 of record QAOC01036267.1, on the reverse strand, counting down.
ATCATAACATAAAATAATATAAGCAAAACTCGGAATACCCTACTTACCAAAAACTTTCAATTTTGATAACTTTTTCTACAGAATTTTGATCAAAACACTTAAGGTATCAAATTCATACTTAAGATGTCTACTACATTTCTTTAGAAGACGTTGTGATCAGATTCTTACTTACAAGTCTCATAAATTCTACATCTTTAAAATTGGGTATAACATGACTATATTAGTTCATATCATGTTTTTACCTCAACTTCCGATATATACAACTTTTGCTACACTAATCAAATCAAAACGCATAAGGTACCAATCTAAACCTTAGAATGTTGGATACACTTTATTAGAAGAGATCATGACCAAATTGTAAGTCTAATACTTTGTAAATTTCACATTCCAGAAACTGGTTAACATGACTTATAAAGTGTATACCCATAAACCACCTTTACCATTTCATGTATTCTTAACCATGTAACGTAAATTCCATCCTTTATAAGTCATTACAGCATCAAAATGAACATATTAAAGGTATTTCCTAGTACCTTAGGGCTTGAGTCGTAGGCTTTTCCTTCTCTTGCACTTCTAGCTCTCAAATATCACAATTTCTTGTACAAAACACTAAAATCTCACACTTTTATCACAAAACCCTAATTTTCTGACACTAGACCACAGAAAACTTTGGGAGAGGGAGAGCTCTGTCGTGGTTAAGGCTGCAAGCCGAAAACCCCTACTCCCTTATCAAATAGATCAACATGGAAGGTGGAAGGTCATGGGTGATGTGGAGCTTCAAGCATGAGGTGTCACCATCCAAGCTAACCATCTCTTAATCCACGTGACACTTTCTTATTGGTCCATTCTTAATTAATCATAGATTAACTTCCTTAAAAATTCAATTGAAAATTCAACATTTCAGTAATAAAGTGTCAACCTCTCATTCAAGGTGTCACCCTTAATCAGCACGAGAGTTCAAGGTATTGACCTTTTAATCGTTAATAACTTTTGCTCCACAACTCTGATTTTCATAATTCAAAAACTCATAGTTGCCTCATTGAGTTGAATTTAACTTTGTAGAAGACGTAAACTTCAAAATAATAGTTTAACATAGTCAAATATACAAAAGACCGAGCATCGCTAAAAAGTCTATAACTTTATAGTCCAGATTTCCTTTACCAACTTCAAATGAGCATAACTTCCTTGATAATGATCCATTTCTAATAATTAAGGTGTCAAATTGTTCCTTAAAAAGTCCACTATAACTTCTTAGAAGACATCAAATTCAGAAAACTAACGTGTGTCAACTTAGGTTGACAAAACAGAGAGTATGCATTGCTTGAAATCTTGAACCGGTCGACCGCTCGTCTATTGTGTTGACCGAAAAAAGTTCCCGAGAGTGACTTGTGTCGACCCTTCTTAAATCCTGGGGTCGACCTAAAATATTCAATTGTGTTGACCCCTCCTAAATCCTGGGGTCGACCGAAGTCTTCAATTGTGTCGACCGAAAGTGTTCCAAAATACTTAGAAGATTTTCTAACTTTTCCGAATAACATCATTACTTATACCCCTTAAACCTTATTTTCTTCATCACCTTCAACCTACTAAATTGCTCACATCCACAATACTTAAATTCCTCAATAACTACCAACATTCATGAAATAACTCTTAAATATTTACATCATAGAGTCACAAAATTCTAAAATAAAAAATGAGGATTGTTACAGAGAAATTGTGTCATCATATGTGTAGTCTAAATGTTGCAATACATAAAATAAAGATGTTGTCATGCATGAAGTCCAATGTCTCAATGCATAGCATTAATGTGTTATATCGACAATTTTTTTTTAATAAAAGGTAAAAATAATAATCATTGAAAAATTAAATAAATCAAAGCATTTAAAAGAAATAAAAATATATTAAGATATCATTTAATCAAAATTTGAAATAGTAATTAGCAAGATGCGATTACAAATTTTAAGATAATATTTAATACAAGATTAAAATGCTAATTAACAAAGTGAGAATAAAATAAATCAAAACATTAGAAAATCTAATATCCACCAAAATAAATCAAGGTTTTATTATGTTTATGATTAATTTAATTGTTAATATTTTTTACTATAAATACCCTTTTAAAAAAGGTATTTAATATTTTTAACATATGCTTTCTCAGTTTTGTTCGATTTGAAATTCGTTTGCACTATTTTTTTAAAATGCATGTACAAATTTTAGGATATAGGTCCACCAAAAATGATTTTAAATCGAATGAACTGTATGAAATCTAAAAATATCAAGCGATCGAAACTTTAGCTGGACCAAAGGTTCGGTCAACCAAAAAATGTATGGTCGATAAAAAACCTCCAACGACTATCTATGACTACCAGAAACGACTACAACGATTTAGTCGATCAAAATAGATTTTAAGTCGACCGAAACTTAACAGAAAACTAAATTATAAATAGAAAAAAGAAAAATAAGAAAAGTTAAAAATTCGGTCAGCGTGAAAGATTGCCGAATTTTTCCTACTAAAGTGTTGCAAAGCAAAAAAGAGACATTAATTTATCTTTAATGTAGTATTGTGGGCCGTCTTCAATGGTTTAATTTATCTTTATTAAACACGTTTGATTTGCTAAATTATCAATATTTAAATGTTTAAAGTGATTATTACCCTTAATTTTGTCTTGTAATTCTTATTCGCTATGTCTCAATTATTGCATTAGTTGAAATGATTAATAATCTACTTTTAATTATTTATTATATAACGTATTAATTACACAATTAATTAATATAAGTCAATTGAAGAAAACTATATACCTGCTGAAGGGCAATTTGGAATTTAAGGACTACAGCAGTGCTAAAGTTCAAAAAAAAGGAAAAAAGAGTTGATAGAAATTAGAAAACCGTACAATTTCAAAGGCGTTAGTTTCTAAAAATCTCCATCGTCAAAACCCTTTTGGGTGACTTCAGCTGGAGGGAGCTCTGGCAGTTCAGACGTAGAGGCAGTAAAGAGGAGTTTGAGCGGAGCCGGAGGGGAAAAGGTGACGATGGGGAAGCGAGACAAAAAGCAGAGACACCCAGATCGACAATCTCGCCGGGGCATCTTTAACTTCGTTAACGATGAAGATGAAGCAGTGGATCACAGCCGCTACCTGCTAAGCTCTCCGACTGCTAAGGAAGAAAACGATGAAGAAATAGAGCTGCAAGGGGAAGATGAAGTGGAAGATAATGGGCAGTCCTCGAAGGAAATGCCATCTAAGTTTCTTCTTTACCAACAATCTGTTCAGGTTTTTGTTTCTAATCTGTTTCTGCAGTTGTGTCTATAATCCAGAAATGTGCCTAATTGGCTTGCTTGGTAAATAAAAGAGCATCTAACATACTTAATTATGAAAATTTTCGGTTTTCTTGCTGTCGTAACAACCATTTTCTGTAATAGAAGGATTCTCGCATTTTCTTTGAACAATGGATCGTCTCTTGTGCTTTTTGGACTCATAAATGTAACGAGTTTGGTTGGATTTTCCTTGAATGCAGTCGCCAAAAGGAGACATTAGCTATCTGCAGAAGTTCTTTTTGATGTATGTGGGAGGAAGATTTCCCCTCCATCTGCAAGAAGATTTTTGTGGCACAGCTCTTCTAAGGTGCATTATCTATCTCTTAATTCCAGTTTATTCTTAAAAATGAATAAATCTTTTGCTCACTTGCACCCTTTCATGATTCTCAAAACCCTTGAACTATCAAAAGATTGAACTAGATTGACGTCAGCTTCCACGATTGTAGAATCGTGTTTTGGGGAATGAATTCAGACCAAGAAATACTAGAATTTGGGATTTATGATACACAGTTAGACTTTTTTTCTATTTAATGTACTATGCTCCAAACTAAGGTATGCTTGAGACATATTTCTAAAATCTGACATTGACGTTGGAATGATATTTCATTTACGTTGTGGGGTAAATATCAATTATCACCTTGAACTTTAAGATTATTTACACTTTACAACTGATACCTAAAATGTTTTTATCTTGCCAATGAACACCTTAAACTTTAAGTAATTTTGACCAAAAAGTTTGGTCAAATCCCTCCCATTTGACCTCTGGCAACCAGTCAGACTCTAATAGTGTTTGGGAATCAGAAAGAATATTGTTTGGTTTCGTTGCTAAATACGGGTTGCTCAGTTAGAATGAACTTTCCACTTATGAGCGATGAAGGTCGGCCGAGAGGAATTCCGTTGGAGGAAGTTGTATGAACAGTTGAGTTATAGATGAAATTCACTTAGAGGTTTCTGATTGAGTCTCAGTCATTTGTGCTGGTCAGAGAGAATGGATTCGGGCAGACTTTATAGCATGAGGTGTCAGTTTAAAGTGTTCTTATCAAGATTCAAGGAATCCACTTCAAATACTCCTAAAATTCAGGATGTTAATTGATGTTTATCCTTTAACTTATCCCATCATATCAGAAAGCAAAAAGATATTTTTGTCTTGTTGATTAGAAAACTTATTGTTTTTGAAAACTGTTTCTCAACGGTACAGTTGATTACATTGTTTTCAATTTTTAGTTTCTTATATTAAAACAGTCTGAATTTCTGCTATTAGTTTTTTCGTCATCTAAGAACAATTTCTAAAAAAAACATTCTTGGAGTGTGAGAATGATCTTAGTTCTTCAATTAACAGTGTTGAATGGCTACGAAGTGATTCAAGAAGAACTGCTGTAGGATTGGATTTAGATCTTGAAGCACTAAAGTGGTGCATGGAGAATAACTTCAACAAAATCGGTTCTGATGGCTACTCGAGAATTTCTCTCTTGAACGGAAATGTACTGCAACCCAGTGAAGCTAAGTTAGTCTTATTTGAGCCTGCGGAGATGATGAATAAGATTAGTTTAGAAAACAGCAAAGTTTGGCAAGAAGATTATGCTTCGTCTGACGAAGAAAAATCTGCTATGGTGAAATCTGACGATGTTCCGCCACCCAGCAGAGACATTGTTTGTGCTTTTAACTACAGCTGTTGCTGTCTCCATTCTCGTGCAGATTTGCTTGTTTATTTTAAGCATGCTCGACACTCTTTGTCGAAGAAGGGTGGAATATTTGTCATGGATTTATACGGAGGCTCCTCGTCAGAGCAGAAGCTGAGGCTACAGCGCAAATTTCCCAATTTTACGGTATGATTCTCCTACTTCGCCATATTGTTACATTTCTATTAGGAAAAAAAAACGTGGTGGTATGAAAAATGACAGCAAAAAAGCATAGAAAAATACAAGCAATATTTTTCCACCTCATAACATATCTCTCCCCTTCTCTCGCACCAGATTTTTCTATGCGAATCTGCTGTCACATCTCTTACTGCCCCATTATTTTATAGACCAATTTTTCCCACAAGAAATGTGAGTAGTGTTAAATCAAAACTTCACAAAAAATGCGTGTAGTGTTAAATCAAGGATTGTGAGTATGCATTTGATTTAGCCTCACCATGGTTGATTCGATCGTTAAAGGTTGGTTGTTGACTATTTCTTATCGTTCTTGATTGTTTTTTGAATTTCATGCTCTAACTATTACAAATTTGAAACTTGTGGACCGATATAGTACACATGGGAGCAAGCTGAATTCGATATTATTGGGCGGAAAACGAGGATCAGCCTCCATTTTCATCTCCAAAATCCGAGGAAAAAGCTTGGCCATGCCTTTTCATACAGCTGGAGACTGTAAGTTTTCTAATGCTATTTGGGTAACTCAGCAACATTCGAAAAAGTAGAGCCAATGGTTGTTTAGTTTCATAGATTCAACGACTGAAACTTTGCTTTCGTCTACAGTTGGTCGTTGCCAGAGATTAAGGATTGCATGAGAGAAGCTGGATTTAAGTCTGTACATTTTTGGCTCAGGCAGATGCCGGATAGTGAAGAAGTGAAAAGCATTGAGGGGTTTGGTGCCGGAATAGATGTCAAATACGAAGAAATAGAAAGCTTCGACCAACAAGATTCCTGGAATGCTTATATTGTGGGCGTTGCTTAGCTTAAAGAAGAAAGAATAAGGACTTTGAACATGTTCTAACTTTAATCAGTTTTGCAATCAACCAAGATTCTTAGAATGCGTATATTGCTATCATGTTAGGAGGTTAAAATCATGTTTAAGGGGTCAAAACCGTGTAAATTGAACTGAAACGGTTGGTCAAATGACCCAAAGTTGATTAAAATATGGCTCCTACTAAAGCCGAGTACAATAAAACCCAAATACTATGACACATATTTATAAGTTTTCAATTTTTATAAAATTTATAGAGTAAAAACAAATTTTGAGTTTGAGTTCTTGGAAAATAAGCGAAATCGGGTCTGAGTTTTCAGAAAATAAATTTTAGGTTCATCGGACGTATGAAGTTTTGTCTTATTCGTTCGATATTCGTCCGAGTGAGGCATGATCGGACGAATGGAGCAGAATTTCTTCCTTCATTCGTCTGATATTCGTCCGTTATTCGTCCGAGTGAGGCATGATCGGACGAATGAGGTAAGAAATTTTTGTCTCATTCGTCCGATTTCTTCTTCTCTCAAGAGGGTTGGTATTGCTCATTTACTTTTTTACCTTTCGGAAATCTTAGCGAAACTCTGTCAAAATTTTCATATTTTTTGCAAAAATGAATTTCGGTTGTGGAAAACGCATCAAAATCGTGGTCACGAAGTCTTCTCGTTACGGTCGATCATACCTCCTAGACCAGTTGTATTCTCAGCATTTGAAGACCTGAGGATTCGACAGATGGCTGCTGACATTGGTTTGGTCGGGATGTTTGAGTTATCAGGCCCTTTAGCTTAGCGATTAGTGCAGCTCTTTTATGCGAACTTTGTGGTTTCAACGGACAACAGTAATGGAAGGACATTTATGTTTGGGGGAGATCTGTTGATTACACCGAAGCACATCAACAGAATTATTGATTATTCAGATGAGTCTGATGATGGCCAAGGCGAGATGTATTAAAACTCCCCTCAGGCCGCTCTATGTATTGTACAAGTGGCTGAATTATCTTTTTGAGGCAAATTCGGGCCTCAGATAGTCGAACAGATTCATTGATGAAGCCGAAGGCGAACGAGTTTAACGTGGTTGCTCGGGTGATCCAAAACATGAAATCTCACACGAATCTTTAAGGGACGGACATCGCGAGCTGGTAGCTCATATGGACTAATATCTTATGTATTGTCTTTATACTGGAACTCGGTTCAACCCGGGATATTTAATATTGCGTCATATGAGTGAGATTCATAGGGGGTTAAGAAAAACCTCTCGTACGGAGTTTTGATTACAAAACTCATTTCCGTACTATGTGGACGGATTCCTCGGGGTGAGGTGATGAGGTAGCATCGAGTCCATGCTGTTTTCGATCGTCGTCAACTTGGGAGGATGGGTTTGATAGAGGTGGGCGATATGTGGGTAGACAAGAGTGACACAGCAGCCGTCCAAATGCACTTCGATCCGGACGTTGATCTTCCCGCTCAGGATGATCTGCTGGATTTTACCCAGATGCTCACTCCTCCCTATGATGACATGGCAGAGCTTTCTTTTGGTGAGATGCCATAATCTTCTGCACCTTCGATGAGTGAGATGCCAAGACCTTCCGACCTTTCTGGTAGTCACATGTCGCAGACCTCGTATCATGAGCCAACATTGACGCTTATGATGAAGCAGATGAACCTGTTTCATACCGAGCAGATGCAGCAGATGAACAGTTATCATGCCGCGCATATGCAGCGGATATACAGGATTGAGCACACAGTGGACGCGATTGACGGACGCTGGATACGGTCGGGATGTTTCGAGTTTCTCCTTTTGACCAGGATCATCCACAACCCCCACCGGATTGTGGCGATTTTTAGTTACTTTATCATTATTATTGTACTTTTTTTCCTTTAGAGAATCATTGAAATTTTTTTAAAATTGTAATGAAGATATTTTTTCTTCAACGTTATAATACATTTATAATATTATTGTCTTGTCCATCTCGGCCAGGCTGGCCACCTGCTACGTGGTTCTGGATTTTGGACGGGTTCCGACACTGATTCTCGTGGATTATTTTGTGACTCTTGTGTGCCAACGTTGAAGCCCATGAACATGTCTTCCTCAGCGGCAGATCGTCGAGCGGCTGAGGTGGAGGCTCTTCCGGGACATGATTTCTTACTATGCTCACTCCTACTACATGTACCACATTGCACGGTACCGGTTCTTCGACTTATGGAAGTGCTGCTACGTTGGGTCTCATTGACGTCTTTTGTTTCTTTCTTCTTCGGTCGACTAGGTCTGCCTCTAACTGCTGGTGGTATCAATGTACCATATCTTCCAGGATTTGACGGTCAGATCTCACATTCAGCAATCGGTGCAATGTAGTATCAATACATCCTCAGGTACGTCTCTCGATGATAGTATTAGTGTACGTATTGATCGATTGGCGCGCGCATCCACTGCATAGCGGAGATAGCATGGACACACGGAATTGATTGCTTGATTTTATCTCGAAATCGGAACATACGGTTGCAATTATGAGTTCCCATATTGATGATAAATTGCCTCATGCCATTGCTAACTTCATACATGGAATTTCCCGAAAACACGGCACTCCAATTCTTTGTCTCTCGGGTCGCTTGATTTAAGATTTGCCTTATTCTTGATTTGAGATGTCAGGACCTTCCGACCCTTCTGGTAGTAGCTTTCTTCTAATTAATCAACCACCAGTTGCTCGAGCTATCAGCCATTATAGCCAATATAGAACTATTTTTTTGAAGTGTGATTTTCAATGAAAAAGAATGTCGAATTTATAATTTTTTTGGGCTATCGGACGCATATCGGACGAATGGGGCAAAGCTCGGATGAATATCGGACGAATGAGACAATAATTTCTTGCCTCATTCGTCCGACATACCTCACTCGGACGAATAACAGACGAATATCGGATGAATGACGCAAAATTTATTGCTTCATTTATTCGATCATGCCTCACTAGGACGAATATCAGACGAATTTTATGCGTCATATGAGCCCAAATTTTATTTTCTGAAAACTCAGGCCCGACTTCGCTTATTTTACGAAAACTCAAGCCCAAAAATTATTTTTACTCAAATTTATAATGGTAACATAGGACAAATTGGTCTGGTTTGTTCCAAGCTTCAATTTAAACGCTCTAATTTCAAAACTTTGAAACCTTGTATTCCCATACCTAGGGGTGAGCACAAGTCACTTTAGCTTGATTTTATCTCGAAATCGGAACATACGGTTCTGGTTATGTTCCAGTGTAATCCAATTTATTTTATATTTTAAAAAAATTATAATATAGTAATAAAATAATTTTTTATTACATTTTGGTCAAATTTTAAGTAAATGGGTGAATGTATAACTAATTTTAAAATTTATATCGAATTTGATTAGAGTTTAGATTTATTTTTACTCAATTTTAGAACTTTTTTTTACCAACGATCTCAATTTTAGTTTTACAATTTTTTACTTCTAAAGATCGGAACCAGCTCATAAATAACTATTTTTTAAAAATAAAAACTGAAACCAAATTAAAATGGACAATATCTAATTTACAATTATGATTTGGCTTTGACCACCTCTAACCATACCAAGTTGAAATTATGGATTATGGATGCTCGTGCAGGTTTATTTTAGTAGCCGAGGGAGGGTAGATATGATAACGAGTGGAAACTATGGATAGAACTGGATGAATGCAGACATTGGTGAATTGCATTCAATGTCAACTCCAACTTTTATTTAGAATTAGTATATTCAAAAGTTGATTTCTAAAAGAAATTAAGAAAGCTGAAGAAAAAAAAATGTAGAGCCCGGAAAGGGGACTAACGTGGAAGACGTCAAGGGGCCAGATCGGAGGATGGGAGATTCGGCGCCGTACACGTCCACCGCAACGCCACTTGATCAACGGGCCCACCGGGTCCAAAATTCGAAGCGTGGCGCTGCACTAACGGCCCGGCGATGAGCATGACAGTGACATGGAAGAGCGCGCGCGCTTAGTTTATTGTCTGAGCGCGTAAATAGGAAAGAGAATTGATTGCTTAGTAGAAGAGAAAAATTGGGAGGAAGGTAATGCTATAAATGCTAGCCGATCGTGAGCATAGAAATTCATTCATTTGAGATGAGATCGAGGTCTGGATTAGGAAGGAGGGCGGCCTGGAATTAGGAATCACCACCGCCTTTTGTTTTCTACATTTCTCCTCCTAAGGCTTCCAGATTCTCGCTCTTCTCTCCTTTCCTCTCCTCTCCTCATCTCGCTCTGAGCGATCGGCCAGTGTGAGTCGGTCCGTATAAGGTCTTCTTCTGGTCTGATAGTTTTTTAATAGTTCGTTTCTTCGTTGATCTGACCGGTTCCTGTCGTCGTGTTTTGATCTTCTGGTTCAGAGTCCAGAAGAACATCGCCGGCCGGTACTATTTGATTAGGAGGAAAAGAGAGGAGAGGAAAATGGCAGAAGAGCATCGATGTCAGGCGCCTAAGCTTTGTATCAACAACTGTGGCTTCTTTGGGAGTCCGGCAACTCGAAATCTCTGCTCCAGGTGTTATCGCGACCTGCAAGTTAAGGAGCAACAATCCTCCTCCGCCGCCTTCGCCTTCAATCAAACTCTGGCCTCATCCTCAGCCGTTTCATCTCTCAATGCCCCGCCGACAATCGCTGAATCTTCAACCTGCGAGCAAAATCAACCGTCGCGGGAGATTGGAGGAGGAGGAGACGCCACGCCGGTTGGAAGTCCGGCGAAGAAGTGCGGAAGTTGTAGGAGACGCGTGGGGCTCACAGATTTCGGGTGCAGGTGTGGGATGACGTTCTGTGGGTCCCATAGGTACCCGGAGCAACACGCGTGTGAGTTCGACTTCAAGGGGATGGGGAAGGACCAGATCGCCAGGGCCAATCCGGTGGTGAAGGCCGAGAAACTGAAGAAGATATGAGGAACGTCTAAAATGGTCATTTCTCCTTCCTTTCCTTTTCGGCTGTGGTTGATTATCAAATGTAGAAGCGTCGGATTTTTTTCGTTAATTACATAATTAACCCTGGCTTAATGTCAAATGGAAATGGTGGCCACCTAAACACCATTTCAAAGCAATAGTAATAAAGTAATAAACAACGCAAATCCACCTCACGTAATTTATACGTAATAAATATTTGTTTATCGATTATATTAAAATCGTATAGTTTGATATTGAGATGTAGATTAAATCTTAGTGTAGTATTATATATTTATTTATTACCTTTTTATTTCATGGACATGTTCAATTTAACGAGATACAAATTTGATACTTGAGATAAGGTGTATTGGGGACATAGTTACAAGTATTGTTGTGTATTCTAGTTAACTTCTTTATAGAGTTCGTATTCGACCTGACTCGAGCGAGTCGAGTAAAAAAAAAATTTAGTTCGTCGAGCCTTTAGAACTTTTCAAGTCGAGTCAAAATAATTTTAATTTTTTTAAAAATTTTGTATTATGTTATTTGAAAAATTGAGAATAACTAAACACTTAATAATATGTAAATATCTTATTGGAATATTTAATATAAAATATATATTTGTTATTATTATTCAAAAAATTATAAATCATTGAAAAATTAATTTTTTACAAAAAAAATTGAATTTGCATAGAGACATATTAGATATATCTCAATTAGATTGATATACATCTAATTGTCAACGTGCAAAATATAAAAAAAATTACAGTGTAAAAAATTACAGATGTAAAAAATTATAGTTTATAACTTAAAAAATTAATAATTTTTTTAATTTTAAATTTTGAATTTTTCTATTAAAGCATCATCTCGTAGTTGATCTCTGGTAATGACATTGCTCCAATCCTTCAAGCATTTCAGTTTCTTCACACGATCTGGTACGAGACTTTCTTGTCGAACGTCGTACATGCGTTTAAAGCTTACTATGAAGCTACAATAGAAATATGAAGTGCTAGTAAATCACATTTCATTTTAGAAAGAATATGATATATCACTGCGTTATTTTTCTATCAACCCAAAATATCAAACGTATCATCACGAGAAAGTAAATAATGAGTGTCTAGATAAAATCGAGTTTATTCTGATTTGGAACTATAAAAATGAACATCGCTATCAATTTTTTCATTAATTAAATCAATACAATTTAGTGGTTCTCTAAAACCGAAACTATCACTAGAGCTAGAAGTGACATGAGACGAAAAAATGAACGAGTAGCATAATATTTAAGTTAGTAAAAAACAAACAAATTAAAAACCTCATTTTTAATAAAGTTTGAGTAACTATAGAAACTAGACCTAAGTTACCAGAAATTTTATCAAACATCAATTTATAACATTTTATTTTATATCTATGATATATAATGCAAGTAAATGAAAAAATGTTAGGTACGTCAAAACAAGAAATAACAAGTGCGTAGTCGGATAATAAATTCTCGAACATTGTTTAGTAGTTTCAAAATTCATTTAATTTTTTAGATCTATGTGAAGATGTGAATGATTGTATAGTCGTGTGACGAATTAAAAATACAAGATTATTAAATCTAATTTCTTGAATGTCATCACCATCGAAAGGAAATGAATGAAATTGTACATAGTGTGCATCCATATCGATACACATTAATAACAAACAAAATTTTAAATTAATATTGTTTACCAATTACTCGATAATGGCTTGTACGATAATAAATATTTGTAATTTTACAAATACAGACTTGCTAATTTTAAAAAAAAAAAAAGTTTATACAACACATTAACAATATCGTTAACTTAAAAAATTAATTGTACGCATACATCGATGAATAACTTCTAATTGCTTGGATAAAATCAAATACGGGAGAATAAAGTGTGAGAGATTAAGAGAATTTGATAATTTTTCAATGAAAATTTTTTAAACAACCAACATGCTTTTATAATACACTAAAATTTAGCTGGTTAAATTTTTGAAAGTGTCTGATTCAACGGTATGATGACTGTTGCCCACTTGACACATGGAGAGAGAGAGAGCCCGAGAGGGGTCTCTCGAGTTTCGAGTCTTTGAGACTTTGTGTCTCAACTTCGAGACTCGACAACTCCCAGTGTTTCGAAGAATCAACGGTCGGAGACCAGAAACGAAGAATCGACGGTGAGTGAAGTTGGATGCGACGAACTGACGATGAGCGACAGCGATGCGATGCGCCCACGACAATGGAGGGCGGCAAACGAAGAATCGATGGCGAGCGACGATTGATTTTCTAACAATTTGGTGGATGCCGGTGGTGCAACGCCTCAACAGTAGATTGCGAAGGAAGTGGCGACGTCTTGACGGTTGACGCTGACTACTCGACGATAGATCACGATTCGCAAGATCTAGCCTTGCAAGCACGAGTCTACAGACTCGGCTCGGATCATTACAGTACAAAACAATCCTAACGAGTTAGCGAGCCAGCTTGCTCGAATGGTAGCTCTACTTTTTTAAGAAATGTTATGCACATAAAATGACACAAAACGTTAAATCTAATATAAGTAAAACTTTGGTTAAACGCGACTCTGAGTCAAATATAATAAAATATAAATAATCAGAAAAAACTTAGCCTTATCAATGATAGTGCAATTAACTTCACAAAATATGTATACTTAATTTAATACATTACTTAAGACAAATCATCCAAATTCATGTTCAACTTGTAACTATCCATATTGATGGCAATGAGCTGTTCTCCCTTTTCTTGTCCATGGATGGGCGAATATGGGCCCACTCAACTCCAACCTACAGAGCTTGATCACGATCAGGCCCGAGAAGCACCGAATCTTCACCCTGCACTCCTCGCTTCCTTCACGGGTAATGATTGTGTACATTACACCCCACGCAATTCCCTCTCCGCCGCAGCGAATCGATCTCTGGCTGGAACTGGATGGAGATGGCTATTAGGGCTTCTTTTTCTGGTTTTGGCCGAATAATTTCTCGCCAGCTCTGAAATCTCATCTTCTTTCACGTCGAACTGTTTGTGCTTATTTGGCTGTAATGTCAATGCTGTGCCCTCCCGAACCAGTCTTCCAACTGCATTTTCAGCGTAATCTGATCATAACTGTGGAGCTATTCGTAATCTAGCTTTGGAGTAGAATCATGCGTCGCTGTTTTGAAGATTTCGTGTCAAGTTTCTTCCCGAACTTGAAGCCCCAACGGAAATTCAGATTCATTAGTAGTACAAAATGAATTTCATCAATTCTCCGTGTTGAATTCTACTGTCCATAGCGGCATAATTCCATCTGAATATTGGATTTAAGATCTGTCCACTGTACTTCTGGTCCGATTTCGTACCCCTCGGAGATCCAAGCTAGTTCACTTCTTAAATGAAGCGCACTGTTCGTCCATTACTCAGCAATTTGATCCTCATTACTCGTAGTCCTAGCAAAGAATTTATGGAAACTGAGTCGTTGGACCTGCACTTCAACAAAAATGCTCGTACCAATGCGGGGAGAATTTGAGTAAGTTCTTACTTTCCATTTCTTCTAGAAAGAACGATGCTTAAGCTTAAGTTTTACCTATGTATATACGAAATTCATTTCATTTTGTTACAACTTTATACGTCTAACATAAACGCTTTACTATTATCTACCCTTGACAGGATGTCAAAAGTGGGTGAATCTGTGGACAAAAACCTTTTTTGCCTTTTTCGCTTCCATTTTTGAGTTATTCCTGTGTCTCCATGGTAACACCCTTTTCTTCATACTTCACTCCCACTAAGAACCTTATGCTCGTCTGCACATACAAACCCTTGTTTGATTTAAATTCACTAAAGGGTCCAGAAACTGTGTTTGTCAAGTATTAAACAAATTGCAGTACCTGTTTTGGGTCGTAGACAGCATATTCATTGTATTCAAGAGCACTGTCTTTTTGTTCGGAGGCAATCAATTTGCCACAAGGAACTTTAATGTCATCTTTCCACATGAAGTGCTCAGTTTCATCTGTAGTCTTCCGACCCAACCCCTTCACCCCAATCTTCTTTTCTTCTAGGGAATTTGTATCCTGAACAATTCAGTGCCCATGTGTTCAAGATAAGGCAATGCAATCATTTTCTTATATGAATTCAACTGATAGCATATTCTGTCTACAGACCTCAGGTGGTGCTTTTATCTTTGTTATTTGCTCCCCAAGAGAAACCACGGCTAAAACCAAGAAGCCCTCTGGCCGGTCCACAGCTGTGAAAGCATACCTTGCTGCTTCAGCAGCAGCATCTGAGCAGATAATTGCCCGCCCGAACTGCAAGGCACAATCAACATATCGTTTGCACAGTTCTAGCATCTTAACAAATGAGGGATATAGAATGTCTGTACCATGTAACCTGGTACCGGAAGAGAGCATACTGATGGGATGAACCCTTTTTGCAAGTGCCGCAAGAGATTCGAGCTTCTTGTTCCTGTAGAAAACATCGAGAATGAACTTCATGGAGCACCGTTCAAGATTTGTCTCGACATAAATGATTGAAAGAGAACTAAGGTTGTAACTACTAGTGGATCTCACCACACCACAAGAGCACTTTGTTTGGCAATTTCTTTATTTCTTCATAGCTTGGCATTGCAGCTGACTCCACAGTGAAAATATTGTCCACTGCAACACCATACTCCTGAAATAAAATTCTGTTAATGTCTGTTATGAGCTCTCATATTAGTCATCGATTTTTCTAATACTTACTATTTCTCCCACTTTCACTGGTTCATAGGTTTTCTCTAGGTACTTGAGAATCATTTTGTAATCCTCAGATTGCTTATCGAGTGGAGAAATTGAAGAACCAAGTTTGTGATAGCGATCAGAAAGTGGGTCGTCAAGGGTGGAGCCAGTCATGTCTCCAATAAGGTGGGAGGCCGCAGCCATGTCTCGGACACCCTCTAATCCAGACGCAACCTGCAGGACTTGATCTGATCAGAGATAAACAGGTCACTATAAAATTCTATTTACCTATTTATCTTCCTTACATGATCTGCAATTTCTTGATAATCCCTGAAGATAAAAGGTTGCGTGGAAGGCATGAGAGTAAACCATCTGCTGCTGTAGTCTATCCAGATAGCCTCGGCCTTCAGCCCTGTTTCCTTACTTGATTTTACAGCCTCAATGAAATCCAGAAGAACCTCCTCACCTGAGGAAAAATAATTAGAGAGGAAGAAAGAGAGATGATTGGAGGAGGGTTGTCAAAGCTCAAAGGGTCTCCTACATCTTTTAAAGTGAAAATCCGAGAGCATCCCCATAGGGAGATCAGGAGAGTCGTACCCCATTTCCATAAGTGCATATCTAAGACCCATGAAAACAAGGTTCAAGTCAGCGACTTTATTGAATAAGGTCACAAGGATTTGATGGCTGAGTTCTTTAGACAAATGGGAGTGTTTACTTGTAAATCTCCTGGCTGCATAACACCTTCATTAAGTTGGCAACCATGGGCTCGAGTGCACAGTGAGTTGCAGCAATTCCTAGTTGCCTTAGACCAAGTCCTCCATATCTTACGTCCACTCCATCGTCCTAACCATTTCCAGTGAACCCTTCCCAGATTAACTTAAATGCATGATTACCATGAAACAAGAAAAGAGAGAGCCTTGGTTTGTACCATGTCTATTGGATAGAAACGCAGTCGTTTTTTCTCAATTTTTTTCTCCCTCTCCCAAGGCTCAAATTTGTTGCCAGTTATGTCCTCAAACAGCCTCACAAACTCCTTAATGCAATCATTCTCGTTGTCCCACTCTTCCAGTCTTTCCTCTGCGTTAGGGTCGTCACCAACTTTTCCCTTCTTATAGTACAAGTTTAATGGCCTTCCTGGTACTTTAATTAGCTGCATAATGCAGTACCTGCACCATCGAAATAAAGGAAGAACAACGGAAACACATTAAACATAATCAGATTGATCAGAGAGGCTTTTCTGTGCTGTATTTACTCATTGCTTCCTCGGCCTTGATCACAGTTAGAGAAAGCACAGTTGTAGATAATCCCATCTCTTTCGAATATTTCTCCACCTTGTTCTTGCAATTTAGTATCTTTGTAAACACCTCTTTTTCCATACATCTTTAGCTGCAATAATCAATCATTTTGATGATATTTTAGATATTGAAAGATAGAACACAATATTTCTTTTAGTTCGGACAGATTTACGAGTGAAGATTGTACTTCTGCTGAGATTGACTCAAGGGCTTCTTCACTTGGATCTAGCTTGTCCCATGGAATTCCTTTACCTTCAACAGCAAGTTCAGTGACAACATCGTACGCCTCCAGTGGCTGTGCTTCTTGCTTCTCTATACTGTCAAGCAACCAGGTCTCCCTTACAACCCTTATACCTCTTTCTCTGCAATGAAAAATGACATGCTCATTATTTCTCGCACTAAAATTTTGAGGCCATCATCTTATTTCAGCTGGCAATTGAAAAACCTACATTGCCTCTGCAACCTTAGAGGACCCACCACGCTCACGCTCTGAAGGCGACACGACCAGACAGCTGCTGCCTGCGGAATTATGAGAAAAACTATTTTAAACAGGAGGGACAATGCAAAAAGTGGTAAGAAACTGCGTCTTTTATATTAGTATAAGCAGCTAAATATACCAATGACAGAGTTATTGACCATTCCTCCATGTTTTTCTATCTCTTTTCTCCAGTAAAGCTGTATTTACCATCAGCCAAAACATGGTCGATGAGTAATCACCAAAAACGAGCAGAAAAAAAAAAGAGAATCATCTATGGTGAACTGTACATGTGTTCTAGACAGTCGACCAGAGAGCGAGATCATCATTCCTGAAAATGGTTTGTCGGCTTTCCCTGCATTCCTCTGAGAACGAGGACCCAAATTCTGACAACTCTTCAGCAACTAGAGGGAAGAACAAAGGTAAGAACTTATTTAATTACAGTCCTTCGAGAAACAACTTAAAATAATGGAGATTTACATCTGTTATAGAAGTATTGAGCACAGAATCAGGCAATTTGATTGCTTCCGTTTTTCTAGGTGGGCTCTTGGTTTTAAAGGTGCACGAAGACCACTCGCTGTCGAATCCAGAGCAGCCGTAGCTCTTCCCATCAAACACCAGTGTTCCACTACAGACAGGACATTTCTCCAATGCACCAAAAAACAGCATATCCTGGCTGTTCACAAGCAAAATCACGCCTTTAAGTATCCCAAAAAGAAAATAGGTAAAATCATTTCGATAGGTATACAGTAAAACCATTTGGAGGCTATAACATAATCAGGGCCAGTGAAGTCTTGTTCGTTTGCCCGTAGAATGTCTTTCATCTGCTCAATTGATAGATTTTCTCTGGTTGTCTTGCAGAAATCTTCAAACTCAGCAGGCAACGAAGCTTCAGCGGATTTTGTTGCACTGGTGCGGCCATTCTCTTCCTCGGACTTGGCCTTCTTAGGAGAAGACTGTTCTGCCTCGTGTGCTTTGTTTTCTGCCTTCTGCTTTGACCTTGTCACCATCTTGTCTTCTTCTCCGGACCCCCCATGCGTATGGGCATGAGACCTGGTTTCATAAACCTTCCAAAGGTACAGTTTCTTTCAGCTGCTTAATCCATTTTTCTCATCTTAATTTATTCGGATTGTGTTGAATTTTTTGAAGAATTATTGCTCTTATTCCTAGCTGGGTCACTTTCAAGACGTAAACTTGATGTTTAGAAGTCACTAAATCGATCAACAATAAGCAAAATTGATCGAAATAACTTAGAAATAAGCCAAAATCCAAGCTAGAAATGGAACAAACCTTCATCTTTTCAGCTCTCTTACGTCTTTCTTCAACAAAAGCACAAGAAAACCAAACTCAAGACTCTGCAACATAGTTGGAACAAAGTTGTAAGAAGCACTAATCTTATAGCAAATTCGGAGTCTGAGTACAGACACGTATCTCACTCTTCTCGTCTTGTCTGTCATGTTACTAATATCCCATGTGTTCTTAGGTACGAGGATGTTCGCCACTTGTCCACATGGGTGCTTCTCACATCTTTGAGCATCGACAGGTGGTCTTTTACAACCGTCAATTACGATAATTGACAATATTTCATCAGCTTCTAAGGAGGTGACAATCAGCCGGAAAGATCTTTGCTACTTGAAGGGACACTGTAAATTTAAATCGAAATAGAAATCATTATGTTCTATTTGATTATTTTCGGCACGTTGGTTGTGGCTGTTATGAGAAGACGATGAAAGAACAAGATCCCCAAATTGGCCAAAAATAACACGCGAAACCCCATTAAGAATCATTTAACGCAATATTCAGCACGTGTTCTTATTTGCATTAATCATGCACTTATAAAAAATAATTTATGATCCAACAACCGTTGTTTTGTCTTAACAGAACATTCATGTCCTCCTAAATTTGAATTTGATCATCTAATCAAATCAGTTAGTAATGTACCTCAAATATCTGAGTTTTATCAACCAAAACTTGGTAACTCTTGATCATCGTCCTCTTGAGAAATAAGTGATGATTTGCAGGTTCTTAAGACAACAACTGTAAGCTCGGGCTGATAGCGCGTTGACTAGCGCTGCAGGTGGTTAAATGAAAGTGAAGTTTCACTTTCTCGAGAAAACAATTCTCGGAGAACTTAGGATTCCGATCCAACCTCTTCGTTAACAAATATTTAGTATGAGCATTTTGAAGGGAAGATTCCATCTGGTCGGCGGTCGGTGTAAGGCATACCGACAACCAACCTGCCAGTCAAAATAAACAGCTCAAACACCAACAACCCTAGTCTTTAATATAAGCGCTCTCTGTCTCTCTCTGAAGAAATATCCAAATCTCGAGGATGCTCACCCGAGCGTCGGTGGTGGTTGCAGCGGCGGTGGCGGCAGTGGCTGTGGTTGTTTATGTAGTTTACAAGAGCATAAAGCCGCCGCTTCCGCGAAAATGTGGAGACCCAAACGGTCCTCCGGTGACCTCACCCAGAATCAAGCTAAGTGATGGAAGATACTTGTCCTACAAAGAAAGGGGGATTTCTAAAAACGAAGCTAAATTCAAAGTCATTCTCGTTCATGGCTTTGACAGCTCAAAAGACATCTACTTGCCCCTTTCTCAAGTACCCTTTCAGCCTCTCTTCATCATTTTCATCTTTCTTACTCATTTTTCCTGTGATTGAACTCTTGGGTATGCTCTCAGGTGGCAATGGAACAAATGGGTGTCTATGTTTTGACATTTGACAGAGCTGGATATGGCGAAAGTGATCCAAACCCTAAAAGATCAGTCAAAAGTGAAGCCTTCGATATTCAAGAACTTGCGGATAAGTTGCACGTGGGACCTAAGTTCTACGTCATTGGAGTCTCCATTGGTTCCTACTCCGTCTGGGCTTGCCTCAAATACATACCCCACAGGCAACTTCTTCATTTCTCGAGTTTGATACGCCTAATTCAGAACACTTTGGATTGATTTCACTTAGTTTTTTTTTTTTTAATCATTATAACAGACTCTCCGGTGCGAGTTTAGTAGTTCCTGTGGTGAACTTCTGGTGGCCTTCTTTCCCACCCAAACTAGCCAATCAAGCATTCAGTAAACAGCTGAAGAGAGATCAATGGAAGCTTAGTATTGCTCATCACCTCCCTAGTCTCGCCTACTGGTGGATGACCCAAAAATGGTTTCCGTATTGTTCGGTAATGCAGCGACATCCCATTCTTTTCAACGATCGCGACGTCAAAACCATCAAGAACATGCCCCGAATTCGCATCCCCAACGAGGTATTCCAAAATCACATCATATTAAATAACTCCTAATCCTAATCTTCTGTCTTCTAATCCTAAACTTGGTCTTATTTCTATAGACGAAGCCTCGACAACAAGGAGTGTATGAATCTTTGCACAGAGACATGAAGGTGCATTTCGGGAAATGGGACTTTGACCCAATGGAGCTGCAGAATCCATTCCCTGGAAATGAAGGGTCAGTCTACCTATGGCAAGGGCGTGTGGACCAACTGGTGCCATACGAACTGCAACGCCATGTCGTAAAGAAGCTGCCCTGGATCAAGTATCACGAAGTTGGCGATGGTGGTCATCTTTTCATCCATGAAAGCGCTGTCTGCGAAGCTATTTTCAGAGAACTGTTGCTGGGAGAACAACCAATTATTGAAGAAGCTAACTCAAATCATAAACCCATGTGGTAGATAAGTCTGTTTTTAAAATCCGCGAGGAGCTCTTCATCGTTTCTGTCTGATTCGACGTGGCCTGGGTTAGATTAATCATTTCTCTTTTTAACTTATTCTGCAAAAGAAACTGCTATTCAGAATTCAGATCATTCTATCAATACATATATTTTATACCATTAGGGGGGTTGAACACTATATTGCCAATTATTTGGAAGAAAAGAAAAATTAAATAGTAATGTGAAGTGTTTATTCTTACAAAAAAAAGAGAGAAAGCCATATTAAGGTTGATAAGAACTGAGGAAGCAGTTTTTGACTTGCAAACGAGTTGAATAAAATTTGGTCAAAAGGGGAATAATTGCTTCTCATTTGCTACTTTGAATTTGGTCATAGAGAAGATTTTGCTTTCGAATTTTGTTTTATGCCACGATCCCACGACTACGAACGCGAATTTATTTTTATATTTATTCAGAAACCAACGAAGAAATATCGATTTCTCCTGTTCAAGCAATGTGAAATTGTGAAAATTCAGACGTAAATATAAGTCATTGACATCAACAGCATCTTACATTGCATTTGACTTTACCAGCTATATGTTTTTTTTTATTTAAAGAGTTGGGGGAGACGCTTGACTCTTTTGACGTCATTGTCATATCATAACAGGTTTATAACTCGAGAAACAGCCATTAATCCTCTGCACTTTCTCTCTCTAGAGAAGTAAATGAAGTGGAAACCTAATTTTAGTGTTCTGCAGTTTTTACAGAAAGACAACCATCTGAGTTTATATGTTTTCCCATTCCCTTTTGTCCTTCTGCACTTAAATATACTTCTCTTTCACAACCACCCGCCATCAAGTTTCAACAACCAGACACACAGCCTCTCTCTCTAGACTTTCAGAAAAAAATTGAGCTTCATCTGGAAGAAGAGACGATGGGCTAAATTTATAATGGTTTGTCCGTACATGTCGATTCTATTTGAAGCTTTTATATACCATCAAGAGTGTCGTTCGATTGTTTATAAGAAAAATAAAAAGATGGACAGGTTTACAATTACGAATATAAATATTATAATGCAGAAAAAAAACCCTAACCCTAATCCCACATCTCCGATATTAATCTTACACAAACTCAGCTTGTCAAAAGTTCGAGAAGTGATTTGGTGGAGGCTGTTGTTGAATCATATGTAGCTCTGTTGATGTTTGACAGGAATTATCGTCGTTGATCATCGTCCTGAAATGTCATCATTTTTGGTGCTGTCACAATAACCAAAAAACAAAAAAACCAGAGTTGACAATATTAATCTTACTCTCTGGGTCGAGACGACCATAGAGAACTTAGGGCCCGTAATCTTCCGTAGTACTCGCCGATCACGAGGAAGCATCGAGCTGCTTGCCGGATTGTTAGGATCCGCCGGAGTTGGTGAAGGGTTTGCTGTCTCAGTATATCTGCCTGAAATTCAACATAGACCAACGAAAATATATGACATTCAGGGAAGATTTAAATCATAAAGTGGGTACATTTCAACAAGTTGAAACTAACATCTAATAATTTATAGATTATGCTTCCAGTTATGAAGAACTATACCAAACTCTTTCTTGTTCTGGTTGAAACATCAAACTAATGTAAATGTCGCTCTTCGACCAACTTCTTATAGAGACGTTTAACGAAGAAATTTTACGGTGCAAAATTCAACCCGAACGCTTCGAATTGAAGCAAAAGACATGTTTTAATGTGCTAGTCTCCTATAATCCGATTTAGGGTTTAGGGTTTGCTTAAACCAACTTTTTAATACTAAAACCCAAATGTTGGATAAAGTATTTCTAATATGCAACAGTGTCACAATATTACACATATACATTGTATCAAATGTGAATCTAGATAATATAATCTAGTTGACAAAAAAACATATAATATAATGTAAACAAGGAAAGCATACTTGGTTGGTTTTGGCATGTAGCTTGCTTGATTGATTTCTAAATTATTGAAAATCAATATATTAACTTGACAAAGTCTTTAATATAAGTCAAATAATCATCCTTCATTAATTATTTTAACAAAATATTACTCGTAATTTCCATTTAATAAGATTGATAATGAAAAAAATGACCTGGCAAACGAAGCCCTCGAGATTGGCTAGCTTTCCAATCGCCACAATCATTCCGTTCATTCCGTCGATTACCGGTCCTCCGGCAATGGTGTCGATCAGAGATTGGTGGAGTTGTTCCAAGCCTTGACTTAGAGCCTCTTCTGCCTGCTGTGAAGAATGCTGGAGTTTGCATATTCCCATAACTTGCTGCTCAGTTATTGGGTCTAATTGTGATATTAGCATCTGCTAAGAAAAACATCATCTTAACCATATGCTTATTTTTTTGAAAAAAAAAAACTTTAATTTCTTTGTTCCTGCCTTGATGAGCTCCGATGGCCGGAAACCACCCATCCAAAGGAAGCACCGTTCGGCCGGAGACATCCACAATCCAGTGATGAGATGAAAGACATCAGATTTCGCTGCCACCTCTTTCAGCCGGAAAAGTTCGTCGTAGTGAGAAATGTAGCCGTCGACCACTATTCGAAGATCAACATCCGGTAAATGTGCATGCAGGCCGCCCCATAGCTCCGCCATGTGACGATGATCATCGTCTAGCCATCTTGCATACTCCATGTCAAACACTGCAGCTCCTAAATTAATTACCATAGAGAAATGGTCAGTTCAAATAATCTAACATACAGGTCTACAAAAAAACATCATCATTGTTTCCAAATTATAAAGTAAATGACAGCATCTGATTTCTAAATGTTGCAATCTGAGCAATCCAACACGATCTGGGAAGATTGAGTGCACAAAGCTTTGATATGATCTTAGTATTCTGCCAAAAAAATCTAGGTTTTTTAATGAATATTTACATGTTAGTTGAACTTTGAAATTATAAAAATAAAATTATACATCCAATACATTAAAAAAAATAAAGATGCCCATGACTAAATGGACATTCCACCTAATTTATTTTTTTCAATAGTTACCAACTACACTCAGACAAGCAGAGTGTCAAACGTCTCTTTAAAGATCATCTCTTTTGTTTGTCCTTTTGTTTTCAAGCCGAGTTACTCACCGGAGCTGATATTCCCTCCGACGGCACCACAAGCACCCAAAATCAATCCCTGCAGATAAACCACGAATCGTATCAATCTTCCTTCCAAAAAGTAACATTTAAATTTTATTATTTGAGTTCATTGAATACATGTTTAAACCTGAGAGCGTGATCTTTGAAGGTCTTGTTCAATCTGGGTGAGTTTCAGTCTGCTTGATTCTAGCTGCTGTACATAAGCCTAATCACAGGAAAGGTTCAAAATATGATTAATAACTGAAGAACAATGGGTTCTACGAAATATAGAATATAATATTTCTTTCTTTTTTTTGAAATGTGTAAAAAACCGATGTACCTTTTTTCTGAGGCGACTCTTTCTTGCAGCTTCTCTATTTTGGGCTAAACGTCTCAATGTCTAAAGCCAATTGGCATACAAATTAAGCCAAGTGGTCCAAAGGGTGCTCAATAATGAGCAAAATAAACATAAAAAATAGATTAAATTTAGATAATAATCAGAACCTTAGCATCAAGTTGTTTCTCTGATGTTGAAGCAGCTCCTTTTCTCTACATGGTTGAGAGAGAGAAATAATTAAAGAGAAAAAAACAGTCATCTTGTTTGGAGCAAACTCATCTGGCAAAAAAAGACAAAACGAAGACAATTCGGTTGCTGAATATTCAAGTATGAATTTAAGGCTACTGAAACGCCAGGCTCAAGGTTTCATTCTTACTTTCTTACATTGAAAAATGCAGAAGAAGATGAAAGGGAAGTGATATTTAGAGCTTACGAGAGGAAATGCAGAAGAATTTACCGCAATATCTGAGGGAGTTTCTGTGACCTTTTCAATGAGAAACAGAAATTTCAAGGAGATGAACCTATGCCAGAAAATTTTCTTATTTCTGAAGAAACATTTAAAGATGCAACTGTTTTTGGTGATTTAGAAAAAGGAATGCGAGTTAAAAACAGATTTGAAAAAACGAAAATCGAAAAGCTCGTACTTTTTGGTTCTTGGGTAAGAAAATGGTGAAGATTTTCATAAAGAATTTTATATGAACAAGGACAGCAGGCTGAAACCCTCTCTTTCTCTCTCTACGCATCTCTTCAAAGCCCGACTGTATCAGAAAAATCATTCGGAAATCAGGAACTCTGCCATGGTTGATTTTCTAAACTTGTTGGGATCCGTGCCTCGAGAGGGACGTGAAATCAGTTTAAGTATCTTGTCTGAGTTTTTGGTTTGGAGGAGAGAGAGAAGGAACAGAAAAAATCGCAGTTTCAGTATCAAACAGTAAATCAAAAAACCTTTTCGTGAGATGGTTTGGCGACTAATTGATCATAAGGCTGAAGACGACTATGATCGGAAGTCGGAGGCTTTTTACTGCTCATCGGAGATTCTGATTGTTCCAACTGCGCCTCCTCGGCTTTACTGTGTAGAAAATTCACAGCCGATCCCGATTCGGTGCTCTCCTCGCCGGAATTCGAGCTTCCCTGCACGAACAGACTGGTGAGATGCAATCAAGAAAATGAAGCTTCGAGCGAAACCAAGTTCCAAGCTATGGCGGAGATTTGAGAGAAAATGGTAAAGAAGAAGAAAAGATAAAAAGAGGAGTACTCTCTGTGTTTCGTGGAATCTGATTGGCCAAGAAGGGAACATTTCCAGAGTAGCTGCAGACCTTCCCGATGAAAAAGCTGCGAGAATCAGAAAAGTAAAATCTCAGAGGATCGTAAAAAACTAAATAGATTTCAGATTTTCAAAGAATCAAAAGCAGGACGAAACAGTTTCCCTTTCTTTATTTTTTCTGCAGATATGGAGTCAGTTTTTTGCTAAGTTTGTAGGCTCACGCCGTTTGAGCTTCGTCTCCGAATCATGATTGCGTTGGAAATGGGAAAAACTAATACCAACTTTGCCTCTCTCTAGACATGTTCAAAGCTCTCTCTCTCTCTCTCTCTCTATTCTTTCTCTCTCTAACAGGTGGTTATGGTCTCTGGTGATCGGACGTCAGAAAAAGGATGAAAACCTAAAGAGAGAGAGAGAGAGAGAGAGAGGGAGATGGAGCATACGTGGTTTCGCTTCATCAGTCGGAAAGCCTTGCAGAACAATTGCTTCTTCCAGCTCTCCAAAATCAAAGCTCGATCTTTCTTGATGACTGAGGAAGAAGAAGATGATGATAATCACTTGAAATCAAATCAACCCGCATGGAATTCAACTTCAATGATACGAATTTCGCTGATAAAACTTTACAAGAACAGCTTACAAGAAGGAGGCGGTCGAAGGATTAGAGATTCCCTGAAGAACTGCGTAAGGAAGATGGCTATGGTGATTTGAAGGTCCAGAATCTGATAAACCAGTCTCTCCAACTCTTTGGTCCGCCATGCAACCCAAGATTTCAGCTTCTCTCTTAGACTTTTCTTGTCATCTTTAGAAAAAACCGATCAAGGGTTGCACACAATTTTCGTCGAGAAAATCAAAGCCGTGGAAGAACACGCAATCATCAGTCGGTTGACTTGCTACACAAATTTAAGCACAAGAAAACATCCTCTCACTACTTTTACCTCGTTTCTTCTTCGATTCGGAGGAAAAAGTAGATTTAGGAAGAAAAACGCAGATAAGATGAGAGAGAGATTCAAATAACTCTTCGTCAAAGTTTTATCCAGTCTCTTTCTCAGCTGCTTTCTTTCTCTCTCATCAGTTACCCATGGTGGTAGACTAGTTTCTCTCTCATCAGTTACCACTTACCCGGGTTGTCTAATATGATCAGATTTTGAAACTCATTACACGGTACAGAAAATCTTTTCCTTGTCTACCAGTTTCTGGCCCTTTGAAACGGTGTGGGGCTGCCATTAAAACTACATAAATAATCAAACAAGACTCCAAAGACAGAAATAATGAAAGGTTAATGAACCCACTAGAATCACTGACTCCAACTCCACTCTCTCTCTCTCAAACCGACCTAGCCGTATTCTATTCGCTCTCTCTCCCTCTCAAACAACCAAAACTTGCTTGTGGAAGAAAATCCAGAAAGATTCATATGCCATCACAAGAAATGGTGAGAAAATTGCAGAGATTCTTGAGCTTGAGATTGAAATCCAGTAACTTTTAGAGAGAGAATGATGGGTTCCAGTGAACGAGGGTTGCAAAGGTTGGTAAAATTGCTTCTATGATTTCAACCAAAACATTAGAAATACCCACTTGTTCGATTGTTAATCTTCATAAAAATTCATGGATTTGTTTGGCATTATCCCTTCTGTTGCCGGGTCAACGTCCATTCCCTGTCATCACCTAAAACCTTGCCACATAAGATTCCCTTTCCATTAATAGAAAAATCCCTATTTTCCTCTTAGTTCTTACACTTCAAACTTCAATTAAACTTCATCTTCTTCCACCAATCGAGCTTAATTATGATTAAGATTTAACCTAAATAAGGGTGACCGGTGGGTGCAATCCGGTTGTAGAACCGAAACTAGCATCGTTGGCTTAAATTCGAAATTGAAACCGTGTGATTCTAGGCTCAAAACAAATTGACCGTGTTCAAGGTTCGTTCTTCGTTTATTTTTTAATTAAAAAGAAAATCATTTTTATTGTTTTCAATCTTGTTTTCACTCCTTGGTTCAAGTTTAGAGCTTGTTGTTGAGTATAATCCATTTTTATTACAATTTTAGAGTGAGTTCTCATTGATTTTAAGTAAGCAAAAATTGTTATAGACAGTGAATCATGGGTCTTGAGAAGTTAGAAGACTTGATTTTCTTGATGGACAAAATTAGATAGAACCCAAACTGGTTAAAATACTGGTTATAGTCCGATTTCTCACTCACGTGATCAAACATAAATTATTAAATTTTAAGAGTAGTATTATGTTTACATTCTTATCGTACACATTGAGATTTTAAAATCTATATGTTCAACTAAAAATACAAATTAAATTATTAAAATAAAATAATTTTTTAACATTTAGTGCATTAATTAATATTTGAGATGTCATCGTATATAATAAAATAATACAATAATAAATAATCATATACTTAAGCAATTTAATCAACTAGTTAACTAATCATTTTTCAAATGATAATCAGCGGACACATCAAACTTCTAATTACGGTGATACGAGGCACATTAAAAACCATCTCGATTTCTTCTCTCTCTCTCTCTCGCTTCAAGTGTTGCTAATCAAACGACGTAGTATCATTACAAAACACCACAACTTGTGGATCAGTCCAATCTTCGAATCAATTTTTTTATCTATAACCTCTGAAAATTCTTTTATTTTTCAAATCCAAAACAATACACATCTATACAATTGTTTTTGAATTACATTACGTGACGACGATACTAATCAATTTTTTTCTTATGCACGCAGATAATCGTTAGATCTTCTCGCTTCGTTAAATTATCAATGTATAATGAAGGCTTAGAAAATAATTTATAAAATGAAACATCATGGAGGGTTCAAAAAGTTATTGATAACTGCAAATAAAATAAAATACAAAACATAGCGAAGGATCAAAATGTAATCAATAAATGTAAATAAAATAAATTAATGACAATGTCAAAAGAAATTACAAAAAATACGTTTTAATTGATAAAATGCAAATAAGATAAATTAAAAAATTAGAAAACAAAATGGATGGTCAAAAATTAATTGATAATAACGAAATAAATTAAATGATACATTCTTTTCTAATTAGTTTAATATTGTATATTTATTCAATAAAATTAATAAATTAAAACGTATCTTTAGAGCCCCATTGTTGTTGGAGACCCATTGGGCTATAGAATGGGCCATTAGGCTCTTTATTGGGCTATTAAAGCTCTTTATTGACGCTATATATAATTTGGGGCTCCTGAAGACTGAAACCCTAGCTGCTTCTCCGTTTTCTCTGGTATTGTCTCCTACTCTGTACTCTATGCTTGCTAAACTCTTATTGTGGTTCATTTTTCTTTCCTGCATTTGGTTGAATCTATGGAATCCACGTGTGGGACGCGAGTTATTGTTTATTTTCGCTGAATAAGCAGTGCTCTCGATGAGGAGCTCCGACTTGTTTTTGGAAAGCTTACTTCGTTTCCGTATTTTTAAATGAGATTTGTTTGTTTGCAGGGAGAAAGCTGTTACAGGTTTTGTGAAGAATAAGTTTAAAAAATGAGGTATGCGATTGATTTGCATTTATAAGTTTTATTTGTTGGAAACATTGGGAAGAGTAGGATGAGATTGAGTAGTAAACGTTATTATTCGAATTCTTACGTGGTGTTTTGTGTACTCGTGTCATCTGGTATACTTATTTGAACCTGCTAGAGTGCCATATTGACTATCTTTACATCAAATGACATTTCATTTTAGTTCCTTAGTAGTAGTTATGTTTTCTATTGATTTAATCATTGGGATCTTCTTAGACTTTATGATGCACTCCTATTGAATATCATCCCTCTTAGTCGGCCTTTTTTCACAGAGTTGCTGTAAGTTGACAAGTGGTTTTCTAAACGATGCAGTGTTGTTGAAAATATTTTATTATTTGATTTTCAGTAAGCTTCAGAGTGATGCTTTGAGGGAAGCAATCTCATCCATTTTCACTGATAGCAAGGAGAAAAAGAGAAACTTTACCGAAACCCTTGAACTTCAGATTGGGCTGAAAAATTATGATCCTCAGAAGGATAAGCGTTTCAGTGGTTCTGTGAAATTACCACACATTCCCCGTCCTAAAATGAAGATTTGTATGCTTGGAGATGCTCAACACGTTGAAGAGGTGTAGTCTTCACCTATGAAATGGAAATATTTTACTGTCCGTATATCTTGATGTTTGGTCAGCATGTCATTTCATTTTTATTTGATATTTTATAACAAGATAGTGAGAGTTGTGAATTCTGCAGGCAGTGAAAATAAGTTTGGATTACATGGACGTGGAAAGTCTGAAGAAGCTTAACAAAAACAAGAAATTGGTGAAGAAACTTGCAAAAAAATACCATGCCTTTTTGGCATCAGAGGCTGTTATTAAGCAGATCCCCCGTCTTCTTGGCCCTGGTCTTAATAAGGCAGGCAAGTCTTCTTCCAGTAGTTTTCAATTATAATAATTTGTCTTCCCTTTCCAAGTTTTTGAGAATCGATCTTCTTATAAAATAAAGAGAGTATAAGTATAAGTGTCTGGAAACTTCCCTTTTATGTTTTGGAATATTGGTTGCAGGGAAGTTTCCCACTCTGGTTACTCATCAAGAATCCCTTGAGTCTAAAGTGAATGAAACTAAGGCAATGGTTAAGTTCCAGCTGAAGAAGGTTCTTTGCATGGGAGTTGCAGTTGGCAACGTTGCAATGGAGGAGAAGCAGGTTTTCCAAAATGTTCAAATGAGTGTCAATTTCCTTGTCTCGCTGTTGAAGAAGAACTGGCAAAACGTTAGTACATACTCTGATTACACATGAATATAAATGCTGTAGCTCTGTTCTCTGAGTTTCAAATTCTGGGCCTTTTTTCTTACAATCTGATTTGGGGTTTTCTCAGGTTAGGTGCTTGTACTTGAAGAGCACGATGGGCAAGGCATACCGAGTGTTTTAAGAAGCTTACATTGTGTACCAGTTGGGGTAGGGAAAGAAGGTTTGATTGGAAAAGACAAACTCAATGATCATTGGTACTTTAGATTCTTGTTTGTTATCTTCAGTTGTTTTATGGATTCTTCTTCAATCATCATGATAGAACTGAATTTTTTGCTCAATGCTGGAAAGAAGAGTTTTGATTTTTTACCTGGTTGAAAGAACACATTAAGTGTTACTTTGGCATGTCTGATATCGTGGGAAGTTTGTCCATTTGAGGGAGAAGACGTTGAAATCTTGTATTTTGTTTGTTTTTAATTATGTTTAAGACATCAACGTAGGCTATGCATAAGAAATAATCATAGACCAAAACTTGATTTAACAATCAATGTAAATTTTAAAATAGTTGTAAAATAATTTGGTAAATAGTTAATAAATAAATAAATATATCGTTGTAAGCTGAAATAATTTGGTAATATTAGTTAATAAATAAATAAAATATGATTCCATTATTAATAAATTTAAGGCCATTAAGGCGTTTGTCTTGGGGGAGGGGGGTAAGAAGGGCTTCCAAAAATGGCGGGACGAGGAGAGTGGAGAGAGTAGAGAGCGGCATTAGGGCAAGTTGTGAGAAGTAGGGGGATGGAGAAGAAGGCGGTGAGTGAGGCGGAAGAGCTGCCGAAGACGATTGTGCGGAGGGTTGTGAAAGAGAAGCTCTCGCAGTGCTCTTCTCCCCACGACATTATTCTTCACAAGGACGCTCTCCTCGCCTTCTCTGAAAGCGCTCGGATCTTTATTCACTACCTTTCCGCTACGTCTGTTCTCCCCAAACCCTACTTTTTTCTTCTGAATCACGATTTCTAGATGAGGGCTCTGTTTGACGTTTAACTGGTTTTTTTATTTTGTTTTTGAAGCGCGCCGATCAATTGAAATTTTGATTTGTTTCTCCTTCCCCGATTATATGATTTAACGGAGTCAGGCTTGTGTTTGTGCCGCAGAGCGAATGATCTCTGTAAGGAATCGAGCAGGCGGACCATAAATGCGGACGATGTGCTGAAAGCTCTGGAAGAGATCGAATTTTCGGAGTTTGTCAAACCTCTTAAAGCCTCCCTCGAAGGTTCATATTCTATCGTATTTAGCTCACAGTTCATTTTAATCTTCCGTTGCTTCTCGATTACAAAATATGCGCAGTTTTGCTCCATTTTAGATGATATCTTAGGTCCTTTCAGTCTGGAATTCATTTGATTCTTCGTGACAAATCTTAAACCACATGAATGTTTTAAACCTTTGTTGGAAGGGGTTTATTAGGAAATCTTTCGAGCTGATGTAGTTAATTATGTGCAGAATTCAGAAGGAAGAATGTTGGAAAAAGGGCATCTGCAAACAAGGCCAAAGAAGTGAAAAAGAAGAGAAAAACAGAAGAATCTTCCATCGTTGCAGAGGACTTGGAAACAAATGCAGAAGAACAAGAAGCCGAGGAAGAAGAACAAGCCGATGAAGAAGAACAAACCGAGGACGAAGATGAATAAGGCACTATACCGAATGGTCCTTTCCTGTGAATTTCCCATGGCAGTCGTTTATATTTTAGACTCTACGAATGAATCTGTTACTTTTGCTCTAGAATTGAGAAATTAGCACTTCAGATCAAGGGGTGGATCCAATGATTGAGAAGGTAATTGCTTTTGCGTAGTCAAACAAAATTAGAGGCCTAATCAATCATATAACTGAGCATTTCAAATTCCTCAAAAAACAAGGAGAGAAAATGCCACTAAAGTTAAACAGTTGACCAACTACTACGGCCGATACCTTTGCCCATGACCCCCCATCGTTGCTCGGCCTACCTCGATGTGAACTGCCGCCACTGTTTTTGCTGCCACTTCCGCTGATGTTCCTCATATTACTTCTTGGCTGAGGAGCATGAGCAAGCAGCTGTCCTCCTGGTTGTTGTCTGCACAAATGTTCCACTTTAGAGTCTTTTGCCTTGTGGGAATTTTCCAATCTTAAATTCAACATTTTAAGTAATAAATTTTTACGCCGATCGAATTTCATAATTAGAGAACAAAACTGTGAAAGGAATTAACATTGTGCGTACAAGACGTATTCTATCCGCCCATCTGGAAGCAACATTGGCATCATTGCCATGCCAGCAGGAGTCGGTCGCCTTCCATAGACCAAAGGCTATAATACATGTAGCAGTAAAAAAAATCAATTTTAAGCTTGATTTTCGAGTAAATAAACTAAATTAAGTCTGAATTTTGAAAAAAATAAATTTTGAGCTTTGCGGACGCACCATGCGTTTGAGTAAGGGAAGATCAGAAGCAACTTGCCTCATTCGGAAGCATTACTCAGACGCATTATGCGTCAGGACCCGAATTTTTTTAAATTTTTTATTTTTAATTAATTTGACTAATCAAATCTTATCCGAATGACTTCAAAATTTTACTACACATTCACAACAATAAAAGACATTAATCTGAAAGTTTTTAAATTTTTTCGACAACTGTACGATTTACTGAAAATTTTTTAATATATAAACAAATTTTTTTTTAAAATTACATACGGCAATAAAATTTTTGAAAATTGTATCACACACTCACAGCGTTATAAGACAATATTTCACAAAGTTTCATAATTTTTTAAAATTATGCGTCCGAGAAATTTAAAATTTATTTTTTCAAAACTCAAGCTTGATTAGGCATATTTAATCGAAACTCAAGCCCAAAATTAATTATTCCTCTAAAAAACAACAAAAATCTAAAACATCAACATATTCTTACACACCATTTGCAAGCCCGGAATTTGACAAGATTCATTACATCCTAAGAGAGATTCTGCTGACCAATCATTACCTTTTATCCTACTGCACGAAAATCAAAAGATATCGAATTTTTAAAGTGAAGCCTACATTCCGATGCACAAGCTCTAGGATTACCTACTAAAATGCTATCATCAATCAGCCAATTATTACAAGGTTTAATGATAGCATTTATTATTTTAGTAGTATAATCTTTGTTTGGCAGGTATTTAAAACTCAAAAGAATAAAAGCATGTAACAAGTCTTCTCAAGACTCTACGATAAAAAAATTCAAAGATAGTAGTTAAGTAGAAACACTTAGCATATACATCTAATATCAACAGCTATATAAGCACAAACAAATCACACAACTGACAAAATCCAGCACCACCATATTAATCACATAAGAAATAATGATTACTCAATAAAGTAATGAGGTAAACCATGGATGCAGAACTGATGATTACTCAATTTAGTTTACCAGGGAAATATTCCATATTTCGTCCACAAAGACAATAACTGATCTGTATAGCACCGTCGATTGACAAATTCACTTAATGGCGTTCTTTCATTTGACATTTCATACTATATAAATAACCACCACCGCTTTTCATCCTTTTTTAATTGATAAGAGCAATAGTAATCTTCTGAATTGATAACAGTTCCATTTACAAGCATTAATGTTATGAAAACAACCATCGGATAATATGATATTCTTATACGATTAATCCAACGGTCATATGACAACACAAGGAGACTATTTCTGGAAAGAGGAATAGAGGAACTCAAGAAATACCTGTGAAGAACACTTAATATTCTTACCCTTAACACAAAGAAAGACAGATCATAAAAGCCTTCACAACTGCAGTCAAAGAGAGTAAAAACCCACAGTATTATATAAACATATACAATGAACCACCAATTCACCTACAAAGTTGGAGAGCATAACACTGTGAAGAAAGTAAATAATACCTCAAATTCAGTATTGTTCAGCTCGGCAATCACTTTAGTTGCCAATTCTACATTTTTAAATGTCGCAAAAGCAAAGCCTTTATTCTCATTTGAGTCTTTGTTTTTCATAATACGAACCAGCTTATAAAAAAGAGAAACATTATAATAACTTGAAAACATGTATAACGTGCAATGCAATCAAGTTTCATTCAATTGTTGCCTGGGTTTCCTCAAAAACTTCTCCAATGGATTCACAAAGACCCCTCAAATCTTCCTCTGATGCATCCTGAGGAATTCCACCAACATAAACATCAGAACCATGAGGAGGAAGGGTAAGAAGATTTGCCTGTTTTTTCTTCTCGTCTTCATCTTCAACCTTTACCACAACATTATGGGAGCTGTTTTCATTAGCATTCCCATCCTCCACTCTGACTCCTCAACCTCATCTACTTCTACTTCTTCTATTTCTTCTACTTCCTCCTCTTTCTTGACTTCTTCATATTCAATTTCATCCTCCATTTCCTCCTCGGGATCTTCTTCATCAAAATCAGCCTTATCACGTGAGTCCACAGGCTTTTCAGCTTCAACTGTCTTTTCTGGTTCTACTGGCTTAGCAGATTATGCTGTAGTTGTCTTTGCCACTGGCATCTTTTTCGCTACTTGAAAAAGTTTGTAAAGCAACTGTGATGAAGGCAGAGGCCAGAAGAATTCATGGGAAGAAGAATACAAATATTGAAAGGAGGTAACAAAATGATAGGCCAAAAGAAGTTGTAAGGTATGAAGCTCAAATGAACATGTGACATAAAAAAAGAATTCTGGGGCCTTGCAATGTGAATTTTTTTTATTCCAGAGGGTTATTTATAACATAAAAAGAATCAGTATGGAGATGGGATAAGAAGATTTGAGAGTGATAATTATGAGAATCATGGAAGAGGTGAAAAATCAGGTCATGAGATTCTTCTAATCAGCATAGAGTTGTGTTCCCAAAAAATATAAATATATGTTTTGGCAAGCAAAATACGTCTAATGTCTTCATTCCAAAGAGTCCACATGCTCCCTAGCAGAACGCCAAGAAAATACTTTAAATGGTGGACAATTCATCACCTTCACAGTTATATAATTAATCTATGATGATTTCCAGGATTTTTTAGCAAAAGGGTGTTCAAATGAGTGAAACTGAATGTAACAAGGAGAAATGAAAAAAGTAATACAGTTTCAAATGAATGTAGCAATCTAATAACCATCCTGCAATAAAAGAACAGATAAACAGACACAGATAACAGCTCCTAGTGTTTAAGACAGCCAATTAAGCCCAAGATCAAAAGCCTCCCTCAGCAAACAGACGAGTTCGCATGAACAATTCCTAAATCTCTGATCTCTCCTCCACGACCAAAAGAAACCATCTTTGTTTTTGCTCAAACAAGAGCGAAAAATCTCCAGTCAAACTCTGATGAATCCGAAACACACGTCACCGCCATGTTTCAATCCGCTCTGTCCACGAATTGGCGAAGCTCGGATTGGAAATGCCCTTCCCCTTCTCCACAGAGGCTCGATTTGTTAGACTCACATTGCTGCCTTTGAGTTTCCCATTCTCGGCAAATACATTCAATTCACAAAGGGTCTCGTCCAAACAAGCTTCCAGAGCCGGTTCATAACTCGTAAATTCGGCCTCTACCTCATCCTTGTCGGGAAAACCTTTTACGGGGCAGGCCGGAGATGTTGAATGGGGCTTGCTTTCATCGAACGGTTCTGAGAGGATCACATTGGGACTGTCAATTGACTCCTCTCTTTCCCGAAGTGTCCGAATAATGAGGCTCTTCAGAATGTTCATCACTTGCACAGCATACATCAATGCAGTTATAGGATCAGCCATCTGCAACCAATGGATTTCGAATGAACACTCTTCAGGAGTTCCACAAAAAGAAAGGAAAAAAGTAAACCTGAGTCATATTTGGAGCGAAAACCATGGCAATATTTCGAGCATTCATCTTGTTTAATCGCTCCTCCTGCACAACATCGGCCATTAAATTGACGGCCCAATCTAGCAGAGCAGCTTCAATTGAGGGTAAAAGCCTGACAAGCTCAGCACACTCTTCTTCGGTCTGGCATTGCATAACTTGCTCGGCCGACAGAGAATCCAATATCCCGGTCGGCAGTTCTCTAAACCAAGCCTATCAAGCCAAAATACGACGCTCAATTTTGGGTCAAACTATTGCACATAATCAGCTCGATCGTCTTCAAGCCATTTATCTTCTGATCGGGAAAGTAATACCTTAATCAGTCCAGCCAAACAGTATACTTCGACGCCATCTGGAACAACGCCTCTGTTTAATTGATCTCGTACAAACTCCTCTTGACTATTTTCTCCGTTGATTCTGAAAATACCTTCAGCCTGCAAGAGCGAATTCAGCTCGACTTTGTATTAACTAATCGTTTTACATAATACGAGTAGACATGTTGATAAATCGGATTCATTGCATAGTTAGTAACAGAAGTTTAAAGATAAAAAAGAAAGGTGACGTACCTGCAAGCCTCCTCGAGCGTATAGATGTTGCTGCATTAACAAAAGAATCGTGGGGACACTATTTCCTCTGGGATCATATGACATTTGCATGGAATCCGTTGAAACGCCGAAAACAGTTGTGCTACAAAATTCCCAATCCAAGTTTGAACAAAAAGCAGCCAAGCTTATCAGCCATTTAGAGTGAAGTATAACAATGATAATCATCACAGTTCTATCAAAATCAAAGTCTGTAAACTATAAACAGACAAACAACAGCGAAATCAAATTCAACATTACAGCTAGAATCGAAGAACGGAGCATAAAGACCCCGAATCGGATATAGTATAATCCAACAATGAAACTCACATTCGGATTATCGACATTTACTAAAAGAAAAAAAGAAAAAAATCAGCATTGTGCTAGTGCAGAAGGTACCTAGCGCTTGGAGCCCTTCTAGGAACCTCCAGTTCAAATTCAACAGGCAGACCCAAGAATCCATTGAACCTATCGAAGGTAACATGAGTAACGTGGCGCACATTTGTCGGCCACCCCATTTCCATGGCGCAGAGCTCCCGCCTGTCACTCTTGCAGGCAATCAAAGATTTCCTGAACAGGGTAAAAAGCAAAGCTAGCAAAGAAAGCTTATCCCGGTACTTCAACTCCGCGGCCTCACAGATGGTCGCCGGAAAATCGCCATTTTCAGGGAGAGAGGCAGGCGAGGAAGAAGGAGAAGGAGAAAGACGGGTCATAGAAATAAGGAGGGCGAAATCATTGGGTGGAGTAGGACAGGTTAAAGAGGGCTGTGGTATGCATGATAAGGAGGAATATGGAGTGGAAGAAAAAGAAGAGGAAGAGGAAGAAGATATTCTTCTTGGAGATGAAGCGAAAGGGGATAGAGAACGGAGAACCTCGGTCATGGCTGGCAATGAAGATTTGATTGCTTCTTTCACCTTCTTGGAACGTAAAAATCAGAAGAAACGTTCGGAGAAGGCAAAAAAGAAGAAGAGATTTGAACTTCGAGTGGAAACGTTGACAAGAAAGGTCGAAGTGAAGATGAATCGAAGAATTGAACGTGGGAATCACTAACGAAACCATCCCATTGGGTGGTTTTTCTTTATTGTGCGCAGAATCTAGAGAGAGAGGGAAAATGGGAGGGAAGAGGTAGAGAGAGAAGGAGGTGGGTAATTAATTACAGCAGTTTTACTTGGTAGGTCCATTTATACAAGCAGATGCCATGTTTGAATCATGGTGGCACTACGCTAAAACGTGGGTGTCTAAAGTTTTTATTTTTTAGGGTTAAAATCAAAATCGTGACTTTAGATAAATAAAAGGAAAAAAGCTTGATATTTAAAAAAATGAAATAATATTTTGCAAACGGTTGAAAGATGGTCATTGCATCCATATAAGATGTTTAAAGGCTCTACGAATCCTTCGAACCTCCTAAAATCATAGAAATATAGTCATTTGTTATTTAAAATTCATATTTTCTAGAAACACAAACAAATTACGAGATATATATTAAAAAGTTTCACACCTCTAAAAATGGCTGGTGCTTCGAAAATAAAATAAAGATGGATTAGGCAGACGAACCAATCTATGGATGTTACGACCCAACGTACATATTGGAGAAGATGAACTAATATATGATAACATTTGACTGTTTGATAGTGAATATAATGTTGAGATTCAATTTCATCAGACAATACAAATATGAGAGTAATGACTACACCAAGTAACTCAAACGATGATGATGCGAACAAAATTCTAAGCTTACCGGTAGGAGCCGAGAGCGAATTTTATCTTGAAAATAGATATAAATCTAAAAAAGAATTACAAGCTAAAATTATTGGAAACGCGCTGACAAATGGTTACGAAGTGGCCTTCAAAAGATCTGATAAATGGGACGATTAAAAGGATACGAATCCGATAACAACCCGAAAATCGGGTTATTTTTTAAAATGCTTACCGAATACCTTGTCTGATCCGATCCGATCGGATCAGATCGTCGAGTTGGGTCGGATTCGCCCACCCCTACCACTATTTATGCTGACATGTTCAAGAGTCACCCTATATGATATATATCTTCTATCATCAAGACAATTAAGAATTATCAGTGTGTTAACATATCAACCGGTGTTACAATTAGAAGTCGAATATAAACATGTAAGTTGAATGAATGATTTGGCGAGAAGCGATTTCAATTTTTTCGACCATATGAGGAGGAACTAATGCGATCTAATCCTTAGTAGCAGGGTGGACATCCAATCTCGAATGTTATTCGGCACAGGTGAAAATGTCTTAGAATCTATGTGTGCATGTTCGCATGCATATGAGCAATAGTTGAGTATATTATACCAATGACATATTTGGAATTGGATGATTGTCATCTCAAATATGCTTGTCTGAGTCATTTGTTGATGACAATTAAAATTGACTCAAACGATGAACTTTATCATGTTGTACATGCAGTAGTCGAGTCGGAATGTGAAGATTCATAGAATTTATTTATCATGCAACTTAGAGAAGACTTTAAAAGTACTTGAGAGCTGGTTGGACTGTAATATCATACAAATATTGACACACATAGATCAGACACCGATGAATATATATTAATGGGATTCAACATTGACACACAAATGTCTCAAACTAATCAACAAACACTAATTCCAAAACTCGCTCATCAAGGTGATCACTATAGCCGAGATGGACATCGCGGAAATGATTAGTGATTGTATATGTTTGAAGCAATAAATCATCATTTGGGGTCATCTAATAAAGAACACACAGTGCACTAAAAAATGCACATACTACATATAAAAAATACATCATTTGTGATCATCAAAACTCTCTAGAATCAGCTGACGATGATCTCTCGCGATTGTCAAGCGTGTCTAATATATCTCTTCATCTAGTGTTCGAAGGCTGAGAAGATCTTTCACCAACTTCCCACGGTTGCCGAACGTCTCTAATACGCTTCTCAAGACCGGAGTGCATTTTTTGTAAAAGTAAATATCTTAGCAGAATTTCATATCAAATCACTCTGAAAACAAATGAGTAAATGACAAGAATTTATAAGATTTTAGGAGGCTTGGACGTCCGAATGATGGTCATTGCGTCTGATACGAACGATTGACCTTTCTTCGAACGTCCGATATGAACGTAGTTATTCTCCTTCAGACGTTCACAAAGCTTTATTTTGCCCTTTTTAAATGTTAAGATGTTTTTTTAATTGTTTACCCAAAAGTCATGCCCAATTTTAATTTTAAACTTATGTTTTATTAGATTAAAAATCAAATAAAACTCTGAAATATATAAAAAAAAAAAGCAATAAAAACTAAATTTTGACAAAATCAAATTGACCCTCAGCCGCATTCCAACTACACGAAAATATGAAAAACAAAACTAAACTTGCATAAAATCAAATTGATGCCTAGTAAACACTTGCATCATCCATAGTTGCAGTTCTACAATCACTGACGTATGGACGATCGTAGCTCGCGGGTCACTTTAGTCGTTCAAAAGCTAATGTTTTTATTATTATTTTTTTTTATCAATTTTTTCTGACCAAATATTATTATAATAATTTAAATTTTTTACTATATATCTGTATTATTATAAGAAAATATTTGAGAAGTTTGGTGAAATTTCAACATTTACGTCATTATTATAATTTTTTTGCTATCAAACCTGACATAATTTATTAAAAAAAATACTTCATTAAAAAAAAATTTAAAACTTACAAGACAGTTTTTAATCATTTTCTTTAAATTAAAAATTGGTTTGAAAAAAAAAAATCAGAACAAATCTAAATGCTTGCTCTCAAACCCGATTGTTTGTCCAGTCCCTCCTCCAATGCCAATAAAACTAGATCCCAAAATTTGAAATCGACTTCCAATCCGAATAAAATAATCAAGTAGTCACTTTTGAACGCACGAAAGGATATTAGGGATAAGAATAACAAAGACCGGAAAAGCTGTAGCAAATTGATTTAGTTGTACATAAAGTGAGTGTGTTATCGTATGAGAACGAAGTATGTGACGAAAGCATGTACTATACGAAAAAAACAATGTTAATGGGCACAGCAACTAAAGGAGGTCATCCATAAGTTTGTTCCCTCTAACTAAACGGCTTCAATTTGGATGCACATTGCGAGGCCAATAAACTCGAGTCCCTTTCCATTTCCATATCAAGTTTTGTTTCCAAAATCAAATTAGAAATTTCGAAGAAGCTTTCAATTGTTGCCTACAAATTGCTTTCAAGTCCCTACCTAGTTAACGAAAAAGAATTGAACAATTTTTTCGGTTCTATGTTTGGCTCGTTTGCCGTGGACTTTTGCTATGAACTTTAATAATTATGAAAGCTCTCGCGCTCGAGAATAAGTGGACTTTATCATGTACGTTAAAACTATTTTGCGAAATCAAGAACGATAGAAAATTATTGATCGTTTTATCTTGTTTAATTATATTTATTTTCGCTACTTACTACCACACGTTTTAGGTTAAATTCCTCAATAAATTCAAGTGATATTTAAACCAAATTATATTTTCTCATTTAGACCTATTTATATGTTTTTTTTAGAAAAAAAAAACCCTAGATATTTAAACCAATAGTGCATGAACTGATGAACTCTTTCTACATTTAGAGATGAGCTCAATTTAAACCAACTGTAAAATTCAGCTCAAACACTCATCATTTACTCTCTCAACCTCTCTGCAATTCAACGTCTTATTATAAAACCCTCAACTGTGACTTTCTTCTTCATTCCAAAGCCCTCCCAATGGCGTCATCAATGGCGATCTCTGCCTTTCTCATTGCACTTTCTCTCTCCTCTGTTCAGCTCTCGACCTCCATTGTTCTTCAAGGCAAGATTTCTTGCCTTGACTCTCGGGTATATCCTCCTATTTATGGGAGCTTTTAGGGTTCTATTTTGTCAACCACGCAGTCCCGTTTTTTTCTCCATTTAGACAGCACTCTAGGATAATGTTTTTGACTAAATCAAGGTTACCTGACGTAAGTGACTACGCAAATGACTTGTTCATCGGTTCCTAATTTCCACCTTATTTGATAAAAAAAACATTGGATTAGTGATTAATTGTCGTGCCGTTATTTGCAAGATCTTAACTTTGTTGGATTTACTTGAAATTGAAGGAATAAACTACTTAAAAGTTTCAATTTGTGCGTTGACGGTTGAGTCAGAATTTTCCAACCACGTGGGTTGACTTTCGACGACTTCTTCTTTTTGGCTTCTCAATTTATTGAAATTAATCAAAAACATTTATTTTTTCGTAGCAAACTCTTAACAATTAAATAATTTTTTTTTATTTTTCTTTTCACTAAAAAAGGTAAAAAAAAATTACGTTAAAAATTACAGAAATAAAATTAAATTATAAAACAATAAATTAAATAACATTAAATCAAAAGTCTAGGTGGCGACAACTCCCAACTCCCATGTTTTAATATTTCTCAATTGTTATATGCTAAAGACGTCTTGTTTGATGGGACAAAGTCGGTCCTCTGCTTTTTTATAAATAATAATTAAATTATAACACCACATCCCCTTAAATATTTCTTCAATTATCGTTTTTCTATAATTATTAAATTTATATAATTTATACGGATTCTCCTTAAATATGACGAGACCGACATTTTAAACAATGGTACCAGCAAATAAATACGTCATCATTTATCTCCTTGGAAATTATATTTAAAGAGAATAATATTAAGACTAAATATGGTGATTAATTGTAACTATTATGTTAATTTAGATATGATTGATGGTGCTGGAAGCGGGACACTCGTCGCAAAATAGAGAGCCAAATAAAATGTCTGCAATTATCTGACTCGTTCAAATTTGCGGAGGTAATAAATATGGTGGTAAATGGTAATCAGACGAAGAAGACGAGTCGCTTTCCTCCACCATAAAACCGCGTGAAAAGTTTCTTCTCCGTTTAAAAACCTCTCAAGTCTCAACCCTCCACAATCGTGCATGAGTTTGTTCATGGATATTTAGGTTGCCTTCTGCGAGCTCTCGAAGCTTTAGCGGAGATCAACAATGGCAGATCTTACTCCTGGTTTTCGATTCTTCCCGACCGAGGAAGAGCTTCTTACGTTCTACCTCCCCATCCAGCTCCAAGGAAGGAGAGAAGATGGTATTGACGATGTGATACCTGTTCTTGAAATCTCCGGCATCGAACCATGGGACCTCCCGAGTGAGTTACAGTTGTAAAAAGTAGAAAAAAAACACATTTCTATCGTGGGTTTTGATTGTTTTCTAAATTGTTGCAGAGTGGTCGGGGAAGCGTTGCAGAGATGACAGAGAACAGTGGTTTTTCTTCGTGCCGAGGCAGGAGAGAGAAACGAACGGCGGCCGTCCGAGTAGGACGACCGCGACTGGGTACTGGAAAGCAACGGGCTCTACGACCCACGTTTACTCCTCGAATAGCCGGCTGATCGGATTGAAGAAAACGATGGTTTTTTACAAAGGAAAAGCTCCGACCGGAAGAAAGACCAAGTGGAAAATGAACGAGTACAGAGCGATAGAACAAATAATATCTTCTCAATCAACAGACCCGATTCCGCAGGTAAATTACTCATTTTTCTTAATTCAAACAAGTTAAAACGCTCGAATTCTTATAATTTTTCCTGAATCTGTCGCAGCTGAGGCATGAATTCAGTCTCTGCAGAGTCTATGTTGTCTCCGGAAGTGTAAGAGCGTTCGACCGGCGGCCGGAGCTTCCACCGCCGAAATCGATGGCGGAAGCAGCCCCCGAGACCAGAGACGGCGCGGAAGCGGAACAGAAAGCTTGGAATTCTGAGAATTTTCCGGCGATGGCGAGAAGTGGCAG
Source organism: Begonia fuchsioides (assembly GCA_003255005.1). Lineage (NCBI taxonomy): Eukaryota > Viridiplantae > Streptophyta > Magnoliopsida > Cucurbitales > Begoniaceae > Begonia > Begonia fuchsioides. Next base: position 35,613 of record QAOC01036267.1, on the reverse strand, counting down.
TGAGTGGGAAATGGATGAGGATTTCGACAAGAATTTGGGCGAGTTTGAAGAACTGGAATGGGCATGGAAGTAAGAACCAGTAAAACCTCGTAGTTGTATAGTTCTACGTAGAACTTGACTTCACTGGTCTTCGCTTTTTATATTTGTTTCATATAATTCATTTATAGTTTTTAAGTTTTATTTCTTTTTAATTAGTTTATTCTGTCATAGAAAAATTAGAAAATGTTACGTAATTTTAATTATACATTTCGTGTACATATTTAATACAGCAAAATTATCTAAAGAATTACAAAATATATGCCAGTGGACATTTTCTTTTAGGTTACAATGAAAAATTAAAAAGAAAAAGTCAACCAACGTGTTGACTTGAGAGTTTAGACCATCAATGATAGATTAGAACTGACATCCGAGCAAGTTAGAAAATTTCTCGGTCGTCTAACTTATCTAGTTTTTTTCAAAAAAATTTAACTCGAGCTGGTTCGCGAATCTCGAGCTTATTTGAGCCGAGCCCGAGCCGGCTAATCGAGTCGAAACGAGTGAAGTCACACGAACCTAACATAATTAAATAACTTTAGTTTATATTTAATTTTCTAAAATATTTTGAATCATATTATTCGAAAATTTATTGAATAATTAAGTCCTTAGTAGTTAATCTTAATGTGACAGCAATCACACATTCGCTGCATAATCTTAATGAAGAATAGAAGAAGAAATGATAGTGGGTGAAGTGTAGCTTCAGCCCTTCTTCGTCTTCTTCTTCAGGGTAGCAGGAAAGAGTTTTAAAAGCAATGAATGGTCATAGATGGAGTTTCAAATGGCTTGCAGCTAATCACTTTTTTCGAATTTGGATCCTAACTCAGTCGAACATCTGTTGATTCATTGGAATGTCAATGAGAAAAGCTTAGGGCACCGGAGGGGCATCAGACCAAATGACTAGTATTCTATATTTAGTCCTCCCATTGGGGCCCGATGCGGAATTCCCTTTTTTTCGTTAGGGAGAAAAACTATGGAGTTTGTCGGTCTGTGTTTTGCTCGAAATCCCACCGCCGCCGCTGCTGTACGAGTCCTCCGACTCCGACGCCATTGTCGCCAACCTCTTCTTCGGATAATACTGTAGTGCGATACTGTACAGTAGTGATCCGAGCTATGTTGAAGTTGACTCGGAAACTCCTCTATGAGCCAGTATGTCATTTCATCGTACCTTCCTTTGACAGTTGTCGTAGTTGACGTCAACGGCTTCAGTCACACCAGCTCAATTGTTGACTTATCTCTCCATTAACCAAGAAAATAATTAATTAAAATAAAAAAATACATTAAAATATCTAATGCAATTAAAAAAGCTAAAATTGTCAATGTCATGGGCGCATGGCTTAGTTAGATAATGAAGCCATGGTTTAAAAGTGACTTAATCGTATAATAAATTTAACATAATCGTAATTAGTCAATAAATTTAAGCAGAGTAATGACTAATGATCCTCTTAATTTCCTATTCTAATCACCGGATAAAAACTCGTTTCCATTTGAAACAATCTTCCATGGTGCGAATATATAACAAGCTTCATTTTACGTGCTTTGAATTTTATCGTTAGATTTTTCTAATTAGAAATATCTTCTAAAAAAATATTCACATTTCTAACATGTGCACATAAATTGAAGCATAAAAATGCACAAAAGTCTCTCGAGGGAAGTATTGACCAACCATGCGTTCGGGACGAGATATTGAAATCTATAGAGCTTAAGCTGTGCAAAAGTAGTCGGTAGATGAGAGGAAATGTCAACCACTCAACCCTTGTGATGAATTCCGAATAGCTCAAGGTGTCGACCAAACACTGACGTGTCGACTTCCAATTTCTGGCAAATCCTCGAGGTGTAGACCGCTAAAAAAAAGTGCGACCAGTTTGTTCAATGTCTCTCTAGATTGCTTCACAGCAGCAACAAGGGGTCGAGCAATGAGAAGCTTGAGCTCATGCCAACCAATTTGAAGAAATTTGGAACAAAGAACTTCCAAAGTTAATGTACGGACTACCTCACCTCTTTGAATCCTTAACTTGAGAGTAATCACTCCCTGAGAGTGTGACATTTGAAAGTTTTGCTCCTAAAAGACCTAGTTATTGTACGACTTCTATTGATTTATAGGGATGACAATTAGAACACATTAGATCAGATTATAATTTGTAAAAAAAAAATTACATAAACCCAACTCAAAACTAACCCAATTCAAACAATTTAAGTTCGAATTTAATTTTTATTAATTGACCAATTAGATCAAGTTATTTAATCGATCCAACACAAACTGTAAGAAATAATTAAATTTTAACTAAATTGAATTAAAAACCCACAAATTTAAATTTTATAAAATAAAACTTAAACTCAGATTGTTTGATTTAATTTTAATTTGGATCAACTATTCAATTGATTTGCTTTTGATTGGATTATTTGCAGGGTCCCACCCCACGACGCCTACATGCATGTGGCCTCAAATAGATAGAGAGTTGGATTAAGCCTCGATACTCATGGATAAGAAACTGGTGTCATGATATTTAGGAGACGTGGACAAGACCTTTGCCAAGGAGTTGGATTGCTGCATCTAGCGGCAGAGGCAGAGGTAGCTCACAAGCCCCACGTTTGTGGGTCGTAACCTTACATTCATCCATTCCTTGTTTTGCATTGCACGACTCTTCCGTACCCAGCGATGAAGCTTGTACTCATGCTTCGTCCAAAGAACTATCTGCTCCGGGGCCCAACAGAGCTAAGAACATCATAGATAAAAACAAATATATTGCAAGAAATTGCAGCTTGTAGTCAAAATTTTTCATTTTACAGCTCGGTTATTGTTCTCGAAAAAGAAAACCATCCATAATTTAGCTGTTCGAACCTCAAGTTAGGCTCAAGGTCTAGGCATTCCCGGCATCATCATTTTAATCAAAGCTACATTGGATGAAGAAAAAACAATGGATCATCAAACAAATTATGCTCTACCTATTCCCCCGATTATGCTGTTTTCAACTTTCGGGAGGGAGGCCGCCTGAATAGGCTGATTAGGTCATCGAGGCCCTGTAGATTAAATCACAAAGTTAACAAAAGAACAATACTAGATTTCATTTTTCTTTGTTTTTGAGAAGGAGAACGTACCCTTGTCGTGATAACCAAAAAACTAAAGAGAATTATCAAATATGATCCCAATACTAGAAGCAAAAGCAAGTCAAATGTCACGCTCGCAACCTGAATTCAAGCCATGAGAGTTCATCAAACCGAGTAACAGCACAAGATGAAAAAAGAGGAACTCGTATCAACATCACAATGGGTGTATATATATTTATGTAAGTAAACAATCGCCGACAATTGTATTTATTTAATCCATAGACATAGTAAATGCAATCAAGTACATAAAAGAATTATCCATTTTTGTTAAAATAAAAGAATTAGCAAAGACAAATGATGAAGTCTATCAATAAATTAATATGGAATCTTAAGGTAAACAACATTCCATAATTGATATTACAAGCGCACAAATACCTGATATATGTGAAGTCTTGATCTGGTTGAATCATAAAAGGTGAACATTTCATCAAACACCTCGTGTTGCATACTCACGCTATCAGTATGATCCTCCAGTTCCTGCAGTAGTAAACCAACATAGTAGAGTAACAACAAAGAGGATTCAAAAAAGCTAATGTATTTGCGGCGTTCTATTGTCATTCCTGAAGTTGATCATAGTTTAGCACCAATAAAAGTTGACAACGGAAAAGATGAAAGAATTCACATTTGGCCTTTCCACCAATTCCCTTAGGATAAGGTTCATCCCAAGTAAAATGTCAAAAAATGTAACCATCCACGTCTATGTGTGGCAGATAAATTAAATAATATCCAAATATTTTGTAGAATTTCAATCTCACGAATAAAATTCTTTGAAAACCTACCTATATATCAAAATATCCTCAAACATTACGTTAAATAATTGTTAATGTTGCTATTTGAAGTGGATGAATTGATCTCAATAACATAGCACAGTTGAACAACTACAAAGCAGAGAATAGTCTTTCCCAGCAAAGAACAAGCAACCCTAGAAAAAGGAAAACAAATACCTTTTTTAATGCCAAGACAAACGGGTCATCCTTTGGTAGATAGGGTGCCACTCGTGGAGTACGGGACAAAAGATCTAACCATGATCGCACATATGAAGGATTGATGGCCAAACTACTGTTATCAGCAAAAATTTGCATCCCTTTTCCTTCATAGCCGTAGATGTGTCCCTGTGGATTGTGAAAATATTGAGTTTAATGGTTATCGGCAGCAAAGTTTTCAATCACGCAGTTTGGCAAGTAATTGATAATAGATTGTTAATAAAATTCATCATAAAAGTAAAGTTATAATTCTACAACAAAGTCAGACGAAAAAAAGTAATCAGAAGAGTTCCACCCTGCCAGAAAGCTTTAATCTTACCGCAAGACTACCAGCAACTAGCTTGATACTGCTGATGACTCGAGTCTCATCGACAGAATGCCTGCATAAATCACAGTGGTTGAAACTTCAGAGGTCAGAACAAAAACTTACTTCAAACTAACTAATTATTAAAAGAGATCTGGATAAAGAAAACCTGTTATCAACTAAACCTCCTGTCCTTTCCAACAGTTCAGGAGCAGTAGATAGTTCAGAAAGCGTAGCTGCAGTAACCCGCAGTCTTGAAAACTGTTCATGCTCCCAAGCAACCTACAAGAGATTAAGAAATTAACTGTAGACATGAACAATTAACTGCATGAATTTAAAGCAATTCCGACTGGAGTACAAACTTGAGATATTTTGGCTGATAAAGTTAAGCAAACTTACTCGCGAATTTGAGATATTTATTTTCTTGTGTTTCAGACCAATTTGAATACCCAACTCATCTGCCGCCACTCTTGAGAAACCCTACGCAGAACTCAATCGATCATATGATAATATGAAGCAAGGGCCTATCTCATAAGTTCAGTCAAGCATTATCTTACTTCAAAAATTTGCTTAATGTAGGCATTTTCTGGAGGCTTTGAGACATGAAGCCACAATTGATTATCCCATGAGCCAATGCTGTTCAAGCAGATAGCAAAGTCAATACTCTCGCGCAGACGTTGATCAAAGCTTCGAAGCCACTGCACAAGTAACGATCAGAGCATTACAACAACAATTTTAAACCTTAACATGAAGATTATAATTTTAAGGTAATCTAACCAAATATAATCTATCGAATTTAAAAAGAAAAAAAATCAAGATGTGCGAAGGAAATATCATTCTTCTCCCCTGTTTTTTCTTCTCTGCATCAAATAACATCATAGCCAGGTTATTACTGATTAGTGACAAATCGTCAAATGATGCGTAGAGATGGATATTTTAAATTCTTGTAGAGAAAGAAATGCTGTCGTTAGATAGAATTATGTTGATGGAATAATAATGATTTACAAAGCTTACTAGAGATCATTTCGGGATCACATGCTTATCGAGAGAGTCAATGAACTTTATTTTGTAAATTTATTGATAACTGTGGACAAGCTTCTGCAGTTGGGAGAATATGCTAATTTGTTTCATAAAATGCTATTAATAATAAATAGGTTATATTTTAGGGCAATTATTTTGCGATGAGTCGTTAGAAAAACTTAACTTGTAAATTATTGCTTAAAAATAAATAAATCCCTTGATAGAAGGGAGACATAAAATCAGGCAGAGGATTATGTGTGTTCCATCTTCAATCACTAACCTTGTGAGTTCCATTGTAGTTGTAAGGTCCACCGGACGTCAGCCCAAATAGTAAATTGTACTTTCCTCGGGTTTTAGGATTTGAATAGAGAAGGGAGAATAATCTAGCAATCTCAAGAAGTGCTGCGATTCCACTCCCATTGCTATCACTTCCTACTGATAACGCCTACAACAAAAAAAGTTTTAATAAATATACAGCTCATATAGCTAAATTTACAAGCAATTTTCAAATTCATTACATACAGGAGCAGCCCCAAACGTATCATATGAAGCAACTATAGCAATTGTTGGAAGCTGGCTTGTATCTCCATCAGCTTTTAAACCGGGCAACCATCCCTGTGACCGTTCAAAATTTTAAACTATCATAAAAAACTTGAAACATATGATATGCGTCCATCCATATTATTTTTAAAGTTCAGCACAAAGAGAGGAATAAGAAACTCCATCCCACCTGGATATTTGTGATTGTGGGAGAAGAAAGTTTCCTTGGTTCCGGAGCTGAAACAACAAATTTATATCTACAAAAAAATCAAAAGCAGAAAACAAGCCACACATTGAGAGAAAAGAAAAGTATTCTAAAAATAACATAAAAATAAGACATGGTTGATCCCTCAATACCATCAAATAGGTAAGCTCAAACACCTAACAAATCTTAGATGAACAGAATAAAAGACTAAGACTTCTTTGAAAGAAGTCACGAAGCAGAGAGAAAACCATCCCAAAACTTTTTCTTAGTGCCAGTGATAAAAAACAATAAGGAGAAATGTTTGTTTCTTTGTTTGTTCAAAAATTACAATTTGAGATAATTTCTAGGATGATTTCCAGTAAACCAACAATTTGCAACAGTAACTAAAAGTAAGGGCCATAATAGGTTCAATCAACATTGTTTGAGTTTCTGGATTATAATTAAAAGGGTGATTCTCGAAATGGTAGAAAGTCATCAAAGAGAAGAACTAACCCGCCAGTAGTTGCAGTAGCGGCCTGACCAGTGGCGTCATTCATTTTGACATCATCCAAAACATCATTAATATCCTCATCCTCAAATGCAAAATACACTGGATACTGCAACAAAAAACATCATCCACGTAAAGATGAATCCTCCTTCATCAATTGCTACCTCTACAACTCTACCACATAAAGCTCTTAAAGATATACTGGATATACTTTATCATGAAATAAACAAGAAACATCACTGAAGCAAAATCGCTTACAAGAATTCTAAAATGTTAAAAGCATTTACATGAGGGAATTAAAGTGAAATTTGTCTAACTCACAGGTATATTGGCATGTATAAGTAGTCGTTCCAGTTCATCTAATAAATTCTTCAATGGCTCTTTGCCATTATTCTGATCGTCAATTCCTTCATGGTATCCATCTTCCAATCGAAACACTTGGGGAAGCAAAAACAATAGACCCCCCAAAGGTTTACGCTCAAATACGTATTCTAGAAAATAAAAAAGTCCTAATTAGCAGAAGAAGAGATGGACCAAAACAATCACCCATCAGAAACGTTCTCAGTTAGAATTTCAATTCTAAAATTAAAAAAGGTATCAAGTAGCTAAGGACAAAACATGAAGTGACGATGTTCGGAATTGTAAAAACTGATGTCGATTGACAGAGGACACGTGATGAAGCTGAAAAATGTCACAGCAACATTAGGTGATAGAACTTGTTATGTTTTGCTTCAACACTGAACAGCGAATTTTGCTATTTCAACATCAAGATTACAAGAAATGATTACCTACTTCTCGGCAGCTTACACCAATGGCGATTTGTTGCCAAAATAGTAAACAAGAGATCTCAGATCAAATTAAAAATCATCACCTAAATCGTTGCGTTCGCGTAAAGGCGGAAATTTAAAAAAAAAACAACCTTTAACAAAAGTGAAGTTCATTTCTCGGAGTGGGATTACGACAACAGAGCGGGAGAGATCGGCACCAGGAGAAAAGTGCAAAGAACCAGCATGGTGATTGAGGTAAGCGACGCGAGATCCGAAAGGAACCCCAGAAATATCGTACTGGATGAGACGGTAGACGTCAACGACGGTGGCAGCGTCACAAAGCTCGACGCAGGCGACGAGTATGAAGAGGAGAGCGATCACTGAGTAAACAGTATCGAACATCTCGCGATCGGGAGCTCTCCTGGCAGCCATGGAGGAGATCTAGGGTTAGAAAAAACTGGCAAATCCTCGGAGAAGAGGATCGGGAAAAGAGTGAAATTGAATGAAGTGGAGCGGCGTTGGTTCTCAAGCTCAAATCCATAATTAAATATTATTAATCTCCTGATACCGTCAGCTTCTGCCACCTTTCATTTTTACCGCAGTAATTTTTAGGACTATGGTCGTGCGTGACCAACCTATTATAAAACTCATTTATAAATCAGCATAAGTCTCTACCCTAAGCAAGGTAAAAATTAGACACTCTCATCTCCATCGCAAGGCAAGTCATTATCATTACATTCCACCCCCTTAAAGGATATAATGTCCTTACCGACCACCGTAACACATAAAGAGAACTAACTCTAATACTACTTGTGAAGTCTCCAATTTAATAGTATAGTATTATTTGTTTTTAGATCTTAGCCTTCACAAGTTGTTTTGGGATGTATGCACAACTGGTCGAGGGCATCAAACTCATTTATGAACCGTCCACAATCTTCACTATTTTAGCTTTGTGGGAATCAAACACTCCAATCGACAAAGCAATTAGAGGTGAGCATCGTCTTAGCCGGAGTAGCTTTCAGGTGAATTGGAATGGATCTATGAAATACAGGTTGGTTCTGATTTTTCATGGTGCGTTTGATTTTTTCTTATTTAGTTTCATATTAAAAAAATAAAATATATTTTTTATTATATTTAGATCGAGTTTTGATTATTAGACCAAATTTGATACTGATTTTTGAGTTTATATCGTGTTTTATTTGATATTTGAGTACAGTTCCTAGTTTTACGATTTTTCAACTATAGGACAGGCAATTGGTTCAAGACCAGCGATTCTGTTTCGAATCACCATCCTAATACAATTTTGACAACTCCTAGATGCAACAAAAGTCATCACATCACCCTCAATAATCGTGCACACAAAAAATGAGAGGTCACTTGCCATGGCCCACTAGTGTATCATACATCAATGGTTCGAGCCTATTTGTATCAACTCGTGATTTTAGCAAGTACAGAGGAATATATGCTAAATTTGAAAGAATAAGTTACAATGTCGAATCAAGAAATATCTCTTAATATGTAGTAGGATTGAAAATGTGTTGAAAGAAAATATTTCTTCCATATTAAAAAAAGAATATAAAAGTAAATAAAATTTATTGCATTTAAGTCAGCTTTTTAGTATTGGACTGTAAAAGTTGATTTTGAAGTTCATTTCAGGTGTTTTTATTTTAGGGTAGGATTGGGAAATTGAACTGACCAATTGAGTTTAAGGTCTGATTAGTTCATTTTATGTTTTACAAAAAGATTGTATTGAATTAAAGTTATTTTGATGTTTTATTGGATGTAGTTTAATTAGTTAACTGTATATTTGTTAACTTGGTACTTTTTTGGTAAATAGTAGATCCTAGTTAGTTAGACGTTGGTAGATTATTTGGTATGCATTTTTTAGAGAATATGATTTTTATTTTAGTTTTGACTTTTTTTAAAATAATTTTAATTAGAGTTGGCATTCGAGCGAGCCGGTGGCCGACTCAGCAATGTAGCAGTTCGAGCTCAGCTCATTTTGCTACAGTGTCGAGCCGAGCCTGGCTCGAGCCAAAGCTCGAGCCCGGTATGTCGGCTCGCTCGAGCTGGCTCCTGGGGTCGGCAACACCGAGCCAACCGATCCGGCTCGCACGAGCTGGCTGGGTAAGCTCGGAATACCTGGTTTGCGGTTGACACTTAGTGTAACAGCGGTCGACACTTAATCCAATGTTAGACGACAAAGTGTCGACCGCAGATAGTAAAGAGTCGACCAGTAGAAGACAAAGTGTCGACCGACGTTGTAAAAATGGTCGACCAGTATAATGTTACGGCTAAAATTTTCATATTCAACGGTAACATCCGGTCGACCTTGGAAATACTGCAGGTCGACCGGAGGTAGCTGTTATGAGGGAATTCTATNTCACAATGTCAATATGTATTACTTTTTATTTCTGGAGTGCACACAATGCACTCGGCTATATTGTTGTGACTTCGCATTTTATTGATGCGAATTAGCAACTTAATAAATACATTTTAGGTTTTCGGAGTTGTGAATACTCTCATAGTGGTATCACAATTTATCGATACATTGCTGGTATTCTACAAGAATACAATATAAGAGATAAAATTTTTAGTATTACGTTAGATAATGCTTCTGCTAATGATGTTTATGTTAATCAATTTAAAAAATATTTTTATTTCGATAGTATTCAGTCTTCCCTTTTTCATATGCGGTGTGTTTATCATATTTTAAATTTGATTGTTAAAGATGACATGCAATTTGTATCACCGCATATTGATGCAATTAGATGTGCAATTTCGTTTATTTCTTCGTCAAACGCCCGACAACAAGAGTATCGAGAATTTTGTAAAGTGGTTAACCTCAAACCTAGAAAACTAAAAATCGATGTTTCAACTCGGTGGAACCCAACATATCTAATGTTAGAAAATATTAGACCGTATTTGAACGTCATTTGTGATTTCATTAGTCAAAAGACAATATGTTTTACTTTGGATATTTGTAGTTGTGATATGCCTAATCTATTTCTCGAATTTTTGCAACCATTTTTTGAAGCCACCAAAGAATGCTTGGGAATTTATTATCCGGCTACGCATCTTGTGCTTCTGTAGTTCGTAAGATTGACTTCTACTTTTGAAAGATATAAAAAAATTGATGCATTACAAAATCGTAACTTCAATGGAATTTAAATTTCATAATATTAGCTTCAAGTACCTACTATTTTTTCATTTGCTAGTATTATGCATCCGAAATATAAATTAAGGGCACAAAGTTGATGTTTGATAAAATTTCGGAGAATCTAGGTTTCACCCTCGTATGCAGTTCAAACACATTGCGTAGCGACATTGCTACTTTGTTTGGTACTTACCAAACTAGATTTTTCGGTGCATGAACTCGGACTTCGTCTGATGTGGCATCGACGTCGGGTGGTAGTTCTGGTTTCAGAAGACCACTAAATGTTATAGATGTCATTGACGCCCAACTAGAAAGCGATGTGCATTCGTATGCTTTCGATAAGAGTGAACTCGACTTGTATTTGGAGTCTCGAGTTCAAATTTCTCGAGACGAGACATTCGACATATTGGGTTGGTGGAAATCCAACGCAACCATGTATCTCGTGATCTCGAACATAACACGAGATTTACTAACACCGTCTGTCTCAACTATAGCTTCGGAGTCGGCTTTTAGTGCAGGGGGACGAGTGTACGAGGATCGACGGAGAAGTCTGGCACCGGAGCTCGTGGAAGCACTCATTTACATTAAGGACTGGAGCGACGCAGTCACGAGAGACCAACAACGAGAGGACGCACTTGCAGAGGAGTTCAAGAACTTGAAATTTGAAGACTAGCTGCGACGTTGTACATTAGGAGTTCAAGAATTTTTTAATTTCTTGTACGCGTGTACATTTGTAATTTCTTGTAAATGTTAACAATTGTAATCAATGATAATGTCGACAATGGTAATGTAAACAACTTTCTATTCTTCAATGAAAAGGTCATTTTCCTGAAATAAGAGTAAGTGTCGACCGCATAGCTACATGGTGTCAACCGCAGATCCACTTGGTGTCGATCAGATGAATATAGTGTCAACCGCAAATATACGAAGGTGCCGATCACACCTTAGCCAGGACGTTGAAGGTGTCGACCGTATAGCAAAGTGTCGACCGCATCTCATTCCAGAGCGCTTTATGGTATTGACCGCATACTAAGGTGTCGACCGCAACTCATTCTAGAGCGTAATATGGTGTCGACTGTACTGTAAAGGGTCGACCGCAGATTAATAAATAGCATTTTGTGGTGTCGACCGCAGATTAATATAGAGCATTTTATAGTATCGACCACAAATTAAAAGATCGACCCCAGATTAATACAGAGCGTTTTATAGTGTCAACCCCATATGAGTTATCGAAAATAAAATTTCACGGGCGGTCTGTCTACTTTGCCGCTCTTCGTCTCTCTTCTCTGACCACGGTGCAGGGTTTAAACAAGCAAGTTTGAATTTTTTTTCTGAAAGAAAATATTTTGAACAATATCTTATACCCCAAAATTGAAGCTTGAAAGTTCCTATTTCATAATTTTAGCCACTTAAAATGGATTATCTGGAAGTCAATCCGAGGCAAAGAAGAATCTTGTTTAGAAGAAAATGGGCGGCCGAGCAGTTCTGTTGAAAGATTTCTCATGGGCCTTGGAGTATTTCAAGAACTAGGAAGCAAGGTACGATTGTTGTTTAAAAGTTTATTGTCTTTTAGGGCTTGGAAGTATGTCGCTCTTGACTGTCATTTTACAGGTTCCAATTTTTTATATGTTGGGTCGACGGTTTAGTTTTCACAAGTGAAGAAAACCGAGGGCTTGATGCAAAATTTCTGATTGTTTATTGGTCTACGAATCAAGGAAACTAGTAGGTTGATCAAGGAGATGCAAGTTTCTGATCTTAATGTTTCAATGAATAAAGTAACCTATTTTCTTGTTTGCAAATTGTTTTTCATAAGCTGTTTGTTGTAAATTTCTTGCGGTTTGCTCAGTGTTTGTGTTCTTGATGCCCTCGCAATACGATTTAGGTTATCGAACTATCACGCAAAGAATTAGCCATGGTATCAATGGGCTGAAAACTGTCAAAGAAACTAAGCAATTGAAGTTAGGCGCCACAATCTTCTTTCATTTGATTAAGGAGAAGCTTAAAATCTGTCATTCGACGTCTATAAATTCATTTTTTCAGTTTGATTTACATAGTAATCTCCCTATAATGGTCTATCTTCTGTCTGTGGTTTAACATTATGGCTTAGATACTAAAAATTCTCAAATTCGATTCCCAAGGCGCCGTAGGTGATGTAATTTTCATAGAGGAAATGGCGGGCGGTAAAAAGGATGGTTACAAGTGATTCTTTTGCCACATAATTTGATCTCGAAGCAGACGAGACCTCCCATTTCTGAAAGGAGAGATTAACAAAAAGAAAGCGACAATTCAGGTTTCTTAGATAGGTGTTTCTCATCAATTATTAACTCAGTGTTACTTGTGACAAGAATTTGCTCTATAACAGCTTGATTTTGATATTTTTGCATGCATCAGTTAGTCCAATCATCTGTCACTATTTAGGGGATCAAAATACAAGTCGTGTGACAACTTTGGTTTGCAAAATATAATTGTAGAAGGAACAATTGTAGTGTCTTCAAAAAATCAATGTAGAAGGATCTTCCTCGAATGGATATACGTTGCCTTGTCCCTTTTACCTCGGACGTAACTCTGCAGGATCTGGATGCTGTGAATAACTGGCTGCAAGATGGACAAGATGTCCTCTTTAATGGGTCAAATGTTGAAGCCCTGAAAGACAGATCACAGATAAGTTGCGGCAACAAATAAATAAGGTACTTGTCTAATGAGAAGGATCAATTACCATGTTTGTTGCTGGAATCTTTTTTCTGTTTCATGTGGACATGTTTGGATTAGGTCGTTGCAAAGCTACGGCCGAGCGAGTGTTCTATTCATCGACCAGGTTCTTTGCCCCTACTTTTCTCTCACTACCTGAATTCCATTTGGTTTCTAAAGTTATAATTTGCAGGTGCATTTGCTAGATATGCAATGTTTCTCGTACTTAAACCATGCTTTAATAGAGGAATATTCAATATAAGGTATGAAATTCATGTCGAAAGCATATCAACTCCCTCATTTGATATTTTTTCTACAGAGGTGCTGATATGGACAGTGGACTTGTAGGATCAATCGGTGATTGTTCGAATGCAAGCGCAGGGTCCGGGCAGATGATTCAGGTGCAGGTATCATTCAATTCGCAACTGTTCGATTCCTATATGCTATTGACGTGTGTCTGACTTTTGTTGGTTATCGAGTCAGATTTTGGCCATTCGACCCCAGTTCGAAGAGCTATCCATAGACGGAGAACCCTGAAAACAAACAGCCGGGACAATATATGCAGTTGTTCGCATATTTAAACGACGTGTTGTATGAATTTTAATCTGTTGATGAATGCTATATTTACACTCTAATCTTACACCTCATGTAGCCTAAACGACTGGGAGTGTGAGATTAGAGTGTAAATGAAGCATGACTCACTGAAGAAACCAGAAAAAGACAACCAGTCTCATTTGTTATAGCCACTGTCTAACTAGAGGCTGTCATTGACAATGTCGTGTCGTGTTGACCGAGAGATTAACAAGAAGTTGGAGTGCGTTATTTCAAAGTAAAGTCACCTGTGAGGCTTCTCCAAGAACTTTGGAAAGGTACATCTCTTAGACACCAATTAAAAGGGAAAGTTGTCAAAAGCTTATTTTTTCATTAAAAGTTTCCATATTTTTTATCACTCCAAGCTTATTTCGTAATTCTTAATTTATTGGTAATATTTAGAATAAAAACAAACAAGCAAAATTGGGGATTTATTTTGCACTAAATTTGATGAAAATATCTTCCATATTTTGTTAACAAAGACGCAGGCAGGACAATAATTGTCGTGAAATATCTTTTCGAAATAAATGATGCATTTTTCAATCAACCCTCCGTCGTGAAAATCATGCACTCATCTTATGGGGCCGACACTAGAAGTAATTGTCGCGTTCAAAACCAAACACGATTAACGTAATTTGTAGGCAATTACCAGATTTGTCTCTTCTTTTTTCTGTTTGGTGGGAGAGAAAGTGAGAGAAAATTAGGGGTTTCGAGTAAATATTAGTTCTTAATCCACAGCCGAAAACTTATAATTGCGACGTGACGACATGTTTCTGTGTTAGTGTAAGTCAACAAAAGCGTGTTCGATAACTTCCGTTATATTTTGCCATTATCTTCGTAGTTAATTATGATAACGACATGAATATAAATATATATATAATTGGGGTGCTGGAAAAATTGATTTTTGAGACTTGGGGAAATGTTAAACGTGCTGACCGAAGCTAGTGTCACGTTTGTCAAAGACTTTTGAAATAATCAAGTTGCAAGAATTGTGTGGAAAAAAACCGAAAAATTATATTTAAAATTCAAATAATTAATGAAATTATTTGAGAAAATTAGTAATAACTGGGCAAGTGGGTATTAATGGATAAAATGGTATAATAAATGAAGATTAAAATCCTATATTCTGTATAATTTAATAAATAAAATAATAATAAAAAAACCCTAGTTGAGGAGTGGGACCCAAGCTAATGCAAGATCTTGCGCAGGGCCCCCACACCCCGGCCTCACAGTTTGTGAGGGGTTAAATCACTCTAACGCAGGGTCTCTTCTCGTCGCAACAATAACATTTGGTTTTGTTAATTAACTTTTATGATTTGAATTACAAAATTTGAAATAATAATCTAATAACAGTGTAAAGTTAAAAAAAAATAATTATTTTATCTCAACATAGAAGATTAAAATCCAAACTTAGCTTTATTTATTATTCGTCGCATATCATCAAAGGTTTAAACGAATTAAGATTTATGGAGATTCAACCTTAGTCAATTTTATCATATATCAATTTGCTTTCTGAATTATTAAGTAATTGCAATAGATATTTTTAATTTTAAAAGTCGTTAATTGACACTTTAAATTTTACTATAATAATGACAAATATTCTATCATCACATTTTTTGTTAATTGTAAGAGTTCATTGTATTTTGCCGTTCAAATTTCAATTCCAATTTATCATGTAACCTAATGAGACCGTGGCAACCCTTTAGCTACTCATAACGCTTAAGTTTCCCTTGCATGTGAAACGAACACACAATTCTTAAATATTTTGTTTTCCTGGGCACGTAATTTATATTCACCAGTGTTGACTTTCCACGTAAGAGCAGAGGCCCCACAAGAGTCGAACAGCATCAGGTAAAAGATTAACCGCGGTTCGCCGGTGGATCAAGTGGGTTGAGTTGACCAACTAATGTTAGGCTGTCGGGTCCACCTGTACACAACTGGACTAGACCGCCGGCTTCAGTCACACTGATACATATAAATTAAATAAAATTACATTATATATGACGAAATTTCGAGAGGGGTTCTTAATTTCAATAATGCCACTCGTGGTCAGAGTTGACCATCTCTTCAGCGTGTTTGAGAAAAAGCCTGACCTTATAAATCCCAACCTTTTGCCTCTTCTTCTTCATCCCACTCTCCTCTGATTTACACCGACCTGAAATTCGCACAGACCTAGAAAAAGCTTGATTTCTTTGTAGCTATGGCGGATTCTGTTTCTTCTACCATCTCCGCCGTTCATTCTGATATTCTTCAGACCCATATCCTCACCCGCCTCGACGGCTCCTCCCTCGCCTCCGCCTCCTGTGTCTCCTCGCAATTGCGTCTCCTCTCCTCCGATGAGAAGCTCTGGAAGGATATTTGCGTCGCCATGTGGCCCTCCGTCGATCATCCTTTGGTTGACGATATCGTCGGCAGTTTCCCCTCCGGACACCGTTCGTTTTTCTCCAGCTCTTTTCCTCTCCTCGACCATCGTTCGCCGCGTCTTGATCTCTCCCC
Organism: Begonia fuchsioides; assembly: GCA_003255005.1. Lineage (NCBI taxonomy): Eukaryota > Viridiplantae > Streptophyta > Magnoliopsida > Cucurbitales > Begoniaceae > Begonia > Begonia fuchsioides. Next base: position 19,234 of record QAOC01036267.1, on the reverse strand, counting down.
TGCTTCTCCCTCGCCGGAATTGATCTCGGCAGTTGATGTTTTCTTTCAGAACCGCCCGATTTTCACCAAAGTTCAACGCAGCGAAACAGAGAGCTCCTGGTTCCTCTGCTCTCCCTTCCGGATCGAACTACTCGACCCGAAAGAAACTGTTCCCACTCCAGTCAGACAAGTCTGCAGCGACGAAGACTGGCTGAACTGCCTTCGAGAAAATCTGACGCTCAGCTGGATCGTCATTGACTCAAAAAACAACAGGGCTGCCAACATATCCAGCCGGAATCCCGTTTCGGTGCAGCGCCGCTGGTTAACCGGAGAAATCGAGTTGAGATACTCGACAATCATGGCCGCCGATAACCGGCGAGGGTCTTCATCGGAATTCGTACAGTGTGGCGTCGTGGTGACCTGCGTCGTAAAAGAAGGAGGAGAGGTGGAGCTGAGGGAGGTGAGTATGCAAATAGAGGACATGGAAGGAAAGCATTTGAACGGAAAGGATAGCCGGAGAATTTTACAGGAGGCCATGGAAATCGGCGCGCGGAAGAAGGGGAAGAAAGAGGAAGGAAAGGAGAAATACGAAGAGTTCTTGAAGACGAAGAGACACAGAAAACAGAAGCAGCAGCAAAGAGAGAAGGCCGTCGATACCTTCTTCATCCTCACCGGAATCGCCATTTTCATCGCTCTCTGCTCTTTCATGTTGTTCAGATGATCAGGAAAAAAAAAAGAACTTTACCCATATTTTTGCAGTAATTGTAGATTAAAAAAGGGTTACGTAAGTCTTCGTGTAATTGCTTCATTTATTCTATAAATCCATATATTAATCTCTTGATTAAGTTTCTTAATCTCTCGTAATTCTTGAACAGTTTTTACCTTCCCAACTCAGAACCACGATCAAAAGGTAGAAGAAGATGGATAGTGCCCGGCACGGGCTTAGCTCAGCATTTGAATTGTGATAGAGTTGATTCAAATGTTAAAGTTTGAAGCTTGCGTCATCGCAATGTGAGAGTTTTATCTTTTAATATTGAGGTTGATCTTTGTACTGTTAAGTACGAGTCTCTCATTTTTAAATTGCTGAGTCACCGTAATTTATTCACTCACATATTATCGGTCGGGATATGATAACCCTGCGAGCCAGTGAGACAGTAGAGATCTATGATGACAGCAAAACGGAGATTCCTAGGAGAAGATATTTTATAGATTTTTTTACCATTTAATAGTTCTACATTGGATTTAATCCTCATCCGTACCTTGCTGTCTTTGTTCTTAAAAAAAGAGATTATTTTTCATAATTATCTCTTATCTTGTTTTAGTCGGCCGGTAAAGATTCAAACTTTATAACTGGCGTGCCTATTTCTGCAATATAATCCCCTTAATTAATTAATTAATTAATTATTAAAAAAATTAAAAAGACGTATGCGGACTCCTGGACAGCCCGCTGATTAGGAAAAGGACAGATATCCGTACGAAGCAAGGGGGTCAAATGTCAACACGCGTGGATTATTGCATTTTTGTCGTTTTGTGGTTGTTCGGTTTTTATTAGCCTGCATTAGGATTATTTAACCACGTTTTTAGTAGTTGCCAATATATAATTATCTTTCTTAATTAAAAATGATTGAACTATGAGCTTGTCAAAGAATGGAAAAATGAAGCCATGTTCGAAGGGTATATGTTAAAGAATTGATTCATATAATAATGGTTAGATTAATTAATGTTTAATTAGTGACTAATTTGTTCTTGAGACAATTGATAATTATTGTAATTTCTATATATTTAATGGATAATAAAAAATTAAAATCTATTAAAAACCCCATTTTCAATAGACAGCCCACTTCTCACAAGGTTGAAAAATGGGTTTGTCAAGCGGCAAGGGAACAAATAGTAAGAATATGAAATGGGCTTTTTAGCCCAAGAATATAGTTGCATTAAGTACAACTAATAGCAATTAAGACACTAACTAGTCGAGATTAACGAGATGATCCCATTTCGTTTGGGTGCCACGTGTCAATATGGGTGACTGGACATGAGAATCAAGAAGAATAGCCACACTATCCACAAAAATCTGACGTGGCAGAAGGTGATCCATTACAAGCCTATCCAATATCCATGCAATTGCTTTCTCTTCCACAAACTTTCATCCCGATTTCCTCCTTGATCCTTAAAACGACCTACGTCTACTTCTGAAAATTCCGTCATTTCTGATTCGATTACCTTCCGTAGATCTTCGATCATGGCTGCAGCTTTCGCCGCCCCATCCACCGTCGTCGGCCTCAGCAGCTCCACCCTCTCTTCCAGAACTCCGCGCCTCAGTTCCGGTAAAACAACTGCTGTTTCCATCGCTAACTTTCCGGCATTGGCGCCTTTTTCTATTTGCTAATCAAGAGTTTTTTCAGGGTTTCTTAAGTCGCCGATCGCCGCGAGGAATCCTCTCAGACAGGCTTGCGCATCGGGCGGAAAGTTCACTTGGTAAGTTTATATTTCTTCGATTGACGCTACAGACTTTGGTTTCTTGATATTGTGTGTATTGAGTTTATTGATGTCTGGATTGGGAAGCTTCGAGAGAAACTGGCTACGGGCGGATCTGAGCGTGATCGGGTTTGGTCTGGTCGGATGGATCGCTCCGTCGAGCATTCCAGCCATCGACGGCAAGAGTTTGACAGGACTGTTCTTTGAAAGCATCGGAACGGAGCTAGCCCACTTTCCTACTCCGCCAGCCCTAACTTCTCAGTTTTGGTGAGCTTAACAAGACCTACATTAACTCCTCATAAATAACGCTCAAATTCAGATAATTAATCCCAGATTAAACAACTTTGTGATCTTAATGCAAAACAAGCCCTAGATGACGGCGATTCTGACGAAGGTTGGTGTTTTAAATACGCAGGCTTTGGTTGATAACCTGGCACTTGGGATTATTCATCACTCTCACTTTCGGACAAATTGGGTTCAAAGGAAGGACCGAAGACTACTTTTGAATTTCATCTTCTCCCTCTGTATTTATTATTCCATCGTAATGTCCCAACAACTCTCTTTCTGCTTCTCACTCTCTCTCTCTCTCTATCTCTCTCCGTTTATTACCCACTGCCTGTGTTTACTCTTGACTTCTTGTCTCTCCCTTTCGTTAAAAATCAAAGGAGCACCTGTCTTTTTATCAAGCTCAAGTAGAAATAGAAGGAACAAAATGGAATGTCATCTTTTGGTTTGCTTGAACCGAGGTTTCATCGTTTTAAAGCAAGAAAAAAAAAGAAGAGCAAAGTTTCTCGTTATACGAAGAAAGTGGATCAACCAAGAGTCATTGTCGAACCCTACCCAGATCTTCCCTTTCTTTTGTGCTGCATAATTCTGTGTTTAATTTAATCCATTTCTTTCTGGGATTGAGTTATGTTATTTTCCATGGCTTTATTTATTTTGTTTTAGCCTTTCCCTCGTTCGCTGTTTTGATTTCTTACTCGCTTTGGTCTCAACTTTGAAGTCGCTTCTCCATTCTCTTCTCATGGCTATTCTGGTGTCTTTTCTTGTCACTAATCTTAATTATCTATTGATTAACCATTAGTTACCAAACTACACTACCACTGCGTGAGAGAAGAATAGCCACTGTTGGTCGTCACAATCCACCCACTAAGAAGGATCGACATCCTCATCGCCACAATTTAAGTTCATATATTTTGGAAACGGCTGACTGATCAACAATTTCAACCTGGGAACAATTATTTGATAGCAAATCATTGTTGGACGACATTCAAATTGATGACAACAAATTTTCCAGAACAATACTACAACAGCGAAAATCCATTAAATGATACAATTAGTGGTAAAAAAATGTCTTCAAGTATCATAAAAAATGGGGTAGTTATCGGTAGACAACCATATTTAGGGGTGTCTTTTTCAGTTAGCACCTTAATTAAAGTTGATCAATTAACACCTCATACTTTAAGGTGATTTCAATGGATATCCCACCACTAGGGATCCGTTCAAACTATTATCTATTCACATTTTTCATTCTTATCTAATTTACATGCCCCATGCATAAAGGGTATTTGTTATTTACATTACCATTTATTAAATATACTTAATTTAATCTTAACTTGATAATTAAGGAGCAAAAATCATAGTGACACGTGTTTATTCACAAACTCAATGTCACACTCAATGAGTACACCCCCGTTTGAAGACAATTTTTGAACGAGATTAATGAAATACGAGCATCTTTAATGGAAGAATTTATGTTGACTAATGACTGATAAAAACAATTAAGAAATTCAAATGAAATAAAATAAAAAGAAGAAAATCGTGGTCGATTAAATTAATTAATATTGTTGTCAGAGTGGAGGACAAGAACTACCTGCCTCATCTCTTACCCAATGCTTACATCCAATATGGAAATTCAATTATTAAATTACATTTTTAAGCCTTATATTATTGTCTGTCACGTCTAATCAATCGTTTAACCGAAATAGTTATTTAAAAATTAAATAAAAAGTAAAAATTATTTTTAGGCATGAATTTTCATAAAATATGCTAAATCCGGCCTAAATTTTTAAAAAATAAAATTTAGGCTCGTCAGACGCATAAAATTTTGTCTCATTTGTCCGAGCTTTGCCTCATTCGTCCGATATGCGTCCGATAGCCCGAAAAAACTATAAATTTGATCTTCTTTCTCATTGAAGATCACACTTCAGAAAAATAGTTCTATATTGGCTATAATGATTGGTAGCTCGAGCAACTGGTGGTTAGAAGCGACGACTAATGAGGAAGATGAAGCAAAAAAAAGTAAATCAAATATGAATTGAGTTTACGAACCTAATACATATGTTCCTCATTTGCAACATTTTGACGGTAGATATGATATAGATGTTCAATCTTCCTCTGATGGAACAAATATGATGGTTTTGACCACGCCACCTGAATCATACGAGGAAGATGCAGCCGAAGTTTTGAGCTTGCCAGCGGCGGCCGAGACCGAGCTTTATCTCGGTAAAAGGTACAAATCTGTTAAAATTTTGAAAGATGAAATAACGAACAATGAATTATTAAATGGATATGAGATCACTTTCAAAAGAAGAGATCCAAAGAGACTAACAACAATATGTGTAGAGGGATGTCCATGGCGCCTTCATGCTTCAATGATGCATAGGGAAGAAACAATTCAAATTAAAACTTTCGTTAATAGTCATATTTGCGCTCAAGTATTAGAAAATTGACTTGTATCGGCAAAATGGGTTGCGGTCACATATCTCGACACGTTCAAGAGTCACCCTATGTGGGAAATCTCATCTATAATTGAGACGAGATAACAATGTTATCATAACTTCAGGTATTGCAATTAACAGTCGCATAGAAGCGCGACGTTTGAATGAAGGATTTGCCGAAGAACAATTTCAATTTCTTCGACAGCATGAAGATGAGCTCTTGAGGTCCAACTCTGGTAGTAAAATATGCATACAGTTGAAAGTTTTGTACGACACATGTTAATGAGTTGTCTGTGAGTTTGAACGAATATATGTATGTCTTTTTGCGTGCGTGAGAGCAATTGTCGAATTCGCCATAAGTCGAAGAACCGGCACCGTGCAATGTGGTACGTGCGGTAAGAGTGAGCATAATAAGAAATCATGTCCTGGAAGAGCATCCACCTCAGACGCTCGACGATCTGCTGCTGATGAAGACATGTTCATGGGCTTCAACGTAGACACACAATAGTCACAAAATAATACACGAGAATCAGTGCCGGAACCCGTCCAAAACCAATGATAATCCAGCCACTTGTACAATACACAGAGTGGCCTGAGTGGAGTTGTAATACATATTGCTTTGGTCATCCTTAGACTCATCTGAATAATCAATAATTTTGTTGATGTGCTCCGGTGTAATCAACAGATCTCTCTCAAACATAAATGTCATTCAATTACTGTTGTCCGCAGAAACCACAAGGTTCGCATAAAAGAGCCGCACTAATCACTCAGCTGATGGGCCTGATAACTCAAACATCCAGACCAAACCAATGTCAACAGTCATATGTCGAATCCTCAGGCCTTCAAATGCTGAGAATACAACTGGTCTGAGAAGTATGATCGACTGTAACGAGAAGACTTCGTCAAACATCCTCTCGGTTGCAATGGAACGAAATTCGCCACGACGTCCTCATACCGACAAAGGCGAATCTGAAACTTTAACTTCTGAGGGCTGTGACGATCTCTCATCATCGTCGCGGTGCTGTCCGACTATTCTGATGCGTTTTCCACGACCAAAGTTCATTTTTGCAAAGCTTCGCGAAGACTTCGTAAAGGTAAAAAAGAAGAAAAGGAAATTCAGCCCAAATTTATAGATTTTGGATCCATCGGACGCATAACATGCCTCACTCGGACGAATATCAAACGAATGAGACAAGATTTTATGCGTCCGACGAGTTTAAATTTTGTTTTCTGAAAATTCAGACCCGATTTGACCTATTTTTTGAAAACTCAGGCCCAAATTTTTTTTTTACTCTTAAATAAATAAAAAAGATTTTTTTTTTTTTTTTTTAACTTTTAGCCTTTCGATTTAGGTTTGTGGGTCCGGAAAACGTTTACAAAAATAGTACCCACAGTTTGGAAAACTAGCTTACGAGTGGTGGGGGCCACATTCCAAATGGGAGGACGTGGATGCTATTTTGTCTCGACGCTTCTAATCAACAACTGCGTGGGTCCCCCCCTCATGCCCTTTTATCCTTTGCCAGTTGCTACCAACATTATTTTTATTATTAATATTCATATTTTTAAATTTGAGGATAATTATAATTATTCATCGTAATTTAATAGTTGTATCCATCTGTTCTGATCACATTTCAATTTAATTATCATGCAGTTAATTTTACAAAATTAATTTTTAAAAAAATCATTAAGTTGTGTAACAATTATTTTAATTGTAAATAATAATTGTACTAAATATTTAAATATCATGCAATTATTTTAAGTGATTACTCATCTCGTTAGTATTAAGTACTAAATTAAATTAAAAATTAATTGTACTATTTAATAAAACTATTGATGTGTATTTTGTGGAATTATTTACAAATCATATCATTATTATGATTAATTATGTGTAAAAATAATGATATTAAAAAAATTAGATGGACGTAAAAGAGTAAGGAAGGGTTTTCTTACTTCTGTATTATTGATTTGAGCAGTCAAACGACATTTACTGCTTCCTCTCTCCTTTCAATCTTTCTCACTCTCGCTTTCTCTCTCCTCTGATTCCCGCAAAACCGCCATTAAAAAGCTTGCCGATCCACACCCTGAACTGGTTTTCTTTTCTTTATTTAATTTTTTTGAGGAGGATGATCTTTAAGACCGCCTACAAAACGGTGGTATTCGAAGCAGAATCTTTGATTGTCACTTTCTTTTGCTGAATTCAAGGCTAACTGTGCGATTCTTACCCTTTATAAAAACCCATTCCATCTATGATCGCGACTGTTTTCTCGTCATACCGATCCCATCACTCTCGCTCCAACAATCAAATCCAGGATTAGGTTTCTTCTGTTTCGGAGATTCGTTCGATGGCCAAGTGATGTCGTGGAAGAATTGTCGGAGACGATGCTCGGAAGCGGCGGGGAAGCAGAGCAGGATCAGAAAGCGAGGGTCTTCTTCTTCTTCTTCTTTGCTCAGGGAGAGCAGATTCAAGCGGGAGATTTTGGCCGGAAAAAGGGTGGGATCGACCACTCCGGTACCCACGTGGCAGGTTATGGTGAGCCGGTCGCCGTCGTCGAGAATGTCGGGTTCTGAAATCATCAATTGCCCGGTAACTTTGGAGGGAGGAGGGAGAGCGAAGGAGCTCTCGGTTTCGTCAAGAAAACTGGGTGCTACTCTGTGGGAGATCAACGAAGTTTCTATGCTGACGGAGGTAGAGGTTGACGGCAAACTGACACTCCGGGAGAAAACAGCCGTGGCATCCCGGCCGGCACTCTCAGATCCGGATCCATTTCATAGTACAGTTTCTGAGGTGATCTTCATTAAAAGAATTTTATTTTCTCTTGAAACACAGGCAGATATCTTTTCTGAAGAAACTTTCATGTTGGTTTTGGCTTGAGTAATCGATTTGATTTCAGAGAGTAGACAGATCCGAAGGAGTCGGAGAGCAGAGAAAAATTGCAGATGAAGGCTTCGATGGACATCACAGTTTAATGGAGGTCAGAGCATGATTCCTCTCTCTCTCTCTCTCTCTCAGATATATTTTTCTATTATTTCCTCCATTAAAACCAGCAAAGAGAAGCATAAGAAGCAGAGAAAGTGGGTGATCGTAGAGAATTTAGAAGATAAGATTATGAAATTGACAGAAAATTGAGCTGCCATCTCTTTCTGCCGATAATTCAAAACATGAGCGTAAAGCAGTTGCTTTCCGCCTTGTCATTTTCATTAATCTAACCAGATAAACACGCCATGACAAAACAACTAATCTGCCATGGCAGCTCTCCACTTCATTTTTCTAGACATTCCCAGAAAGACGTAGATGTGACCCGTCTCTTTACGATCTTCAAAGTTTCAATTTTCCAGATTCCAAGTCATTCTTGGAGTGGTCGAAGATGCACGAGAGGAAGGAAAAGCATGTTGAAGGAAGTGAAAAACGGCTTGGAAACAGCCAAAGAGCTCCTCCAAGTTCTGAACCATTTATGGGTTTTCGAAGGAGAGAATCCATCGGCGGCTTCCATCTTCTCTGCGCTCGAAACAGAGCTCAACACAGCAAAAGAACACGTGGACGAACTACTGAAAGAACAGAGATCCAATCACAGAGAAACAGAGCAGCTCATGAGATGCTTTGCCGAAGAAAAAGCCATCTGGGTAAGTAAAGAGCGAGAAAAAATTCGAAATGCAGTTCAGAGCATCACCGGAGAAGTAAAAGCGGAGAAGAAGATGAGAAAACAAGCAGAGAGATTGAACAAGAAGCTGGGGAGAGAATTGGCCAATTCGAAAGCTTCGCTGGCCAAAGCAGCCAATGAGGTGAAGAGGGAGAAGAGAGCTAAAGAGATTTTCGAGCAAATCTGCGACGAGTTGGCCAGAGGAATCGGCGAAGACAGAGCTCACGTCGAAGAACTGAAGAAGGAATCGGTGAATGCTTGGGAAGAAGTGGAGAAGGAGAGAGAAATGCTTCAGCTTGCTGACGTGTTGAGAGAAGAAAGAGTTCAGATGAAGCTTTCAGAAGCTAAGTATCACTTTGAGGAGAAGAATGCTGCCGTTGAGAAACTCAGAACGGAGCTCGAGGCCTTTTTGAAGAACAAATCGACCCGAGAAAACGACGATGATTCTACCAAAATCGAAAAAATCAAGGAGCTCGAGGCTTATTTGAAGGAAATCAATTTCGGGTCTGCTCGGATTGCAGAGGAAGAAGACTATCAAGGCCAGGTAGAAAATAGAGGAGAAGAAGAAGAAGAAGAAGAAGAGGACTCGGGCGACAGTGATCTTCATTCAATCGAACTGAACATGGACAACAACAAGAGCTACAAATGGAGTTTCGCCTGCCAGGAGCAGCTCAATCTGATTCAAAAAGAAATTCCGTAGAAAAAGAAGTAAAAGGGAGAAAATCATTTTCAGAGAAAATTCAATGGGGGAGCATATGCTTCAACAGAGGATCATCCACAGACAAAAATGGAGATTCAGGCAGCTAAAGCCATGGAAACTCAGAAAGATTCGACACCAGAAAACTTTCCGACCTTCTGCAAATCCAATCCAAGGAAAACGATGGCGAGATTCAGAAACAAAAACCCTTAAACTGCCTGAAAGATCACATTTTCTCCGGCGCCAAAGTAGCTCCGGCCCAAAGCTTTGGATATCCAACCCCTCAAAGAACTCAATCCTATCCTTTCTGCTAAGGTTCATCAATCACTTCACTGGCGTTTCAAGAAGACAAATCAATCAGACATTTGAGTTCGACAAGAACATAAATTTCCCAATCCAAACATGATTTCTTTGTTTCCACGCGCACAAGTAACGTTCAGTTCGATCGATTTCAGAGGGTAAGGGCGATAGACATGTAATTGCACTGAAATCACAGTAAACAGTGAAAACAAGGCCGTGAAACATTCAGCAAGAACATCTGAATTGTTCTTAACCGGCTACTGGTAGACAGCCTAGAAGAGTAGCATGCAACCGAACTGCTACATTGGGACAGCATTCAAAATTATTATAGTTTTTCCCAAATAATCCACTTGTCTCCTCTATCATCTTTTGTTTTTGCTCCAAATTAGAGAGACTATTTAACTAAATGATTCGTACCTAATTTCACAACTGTCCTTCCTCCTCATCTTTGTCTCATAGCTTTCATGCTCTACCCTATCTTGTCTTTCTTCTTTTCATGTTTTTCTAACCAAAAAGCACATTGCTTGGTCAAAATTTAAAGAAAATACCCACTGAAATCACGTCTAAATATTGGCATCTATCACACCAGAAGCATACGAGCAGATTTCAAAATTACAATAGCTAACTTACATGGATGATGGACCCGAACCAGCACTAGCCAGTTATTAGCTGAGATTCTGACCTCTAATTCAACTTATATCGAGTATTTTGGCCGGAAATGATGACAGGTGTTGAAAAGGGCCCTTTTCTTTATATCAAACTTAGCACCTCCGGCCAGAAGCAGTGGCCGACCACATCGAAAGCGAATTTTGCTTCTGAGATTTCTCCCGGATCTGATCTGCCCATCAAACTAATTGAAGTTGTCATTATTGATATTTCAATAAATTGAAATAATAACACAAATTTGAAAAAAAAAAGATTGATCCTGACTTAGAACAAGGCAGTGTCATGTGAGGAGTAGTTATACCATGGAACATAAAATAAATACGATAAAGATAGAATAATTCTAAGTTTGCATAATTTTGCACTTCAATCAGACAACTGGATTTTAATTCTGATTCATCAAGAATCTAAGTTCTATTTATGATACCTTGTTGTTATCCAAAAATCTTTGATGAAATACCAAGAACAGGTGATAAAAGGGCCCGTCTTATAGTTGGGTCCCAAGGACAGTACTCGACAAAGCAATAAACAACACTTAATCCAGCACCAATAACGGAGTCTGGACTGAGATCTTCTTCAAACGTCTGCAAATAAGTATATGGGAGGAGGAGGAGGAGCTGATCAGATTCGATTATAAAACGAAACTGCGACAATAAAGAGTACGACATAAGATTTTAGATGCGAATTGTATTGAACTTTCAGCATGCTATTAAATTCGATTTATTTACCTCAATTCCAATCCGGGAAGTAGATATTGGCTCCTGATATCTATTCGTTGGATTAATGATCAAGATCTACACTAATCTCCAACTGAACTCGTTATGGAAATGCAATGGCCTGTTCAATTCAATTCACAAATTAACTGAGGATTTACAGTTTTCCAAGCCATGAAAAACAAAAGCAAACCTAAAAGCATATAATGCTGTCCTCGTAAGTGGCATTCGATTTTCCCTCTAAAACAGCACCAATTCTTCGCAAAGTAGTCTCGGAAACATGAAACTTCGATCCATCTTCACATCCCTGGATTATAAGACAGTAGAATACCATGTATGTCAGAATCAGACATGGCAAACGGGAAAAAAAGAAGATGTTTGAATATTATAAGCTTTACGAAGAAATAGCTGTTCGAAGATTGCAATTTTAGAGAAAAAAAAATAATAATGAGTGGGAGATGGATATGGCAGCATATCAGAATCAGACAAATTTAATAAGTAATTTCGCATACTAAAATCCCATTAGCATTAATTTTGGAGGGATTTGAAGAAGTTGATTGAAGATTATTTCCGATAGAGATAAACGTAGAAGATGATGTGATTGTAATGAGATAAGTTTGTATTAATAACATGGGTATATATACAAGCAAGAATATTCTAGACAATACATGTGGTAGAACCTTATTGGTTCTCCTAATAACAAACTAACCAAACGGTTATGCACACTAAAGGTGACACCTCCCATAGATAGAGATCACAAGATTGTTATTTACACAACAACTGACGATGAAGTGATGATAAACGCTTGCTACGCGAGTTTCGTGAAATAAGGTAAACGTTTAACGCAGAAGTAACCCGAGGCGACCCTTGAACTTGTAATCGTAGCTTTTTGGGAAGAATAAACGACGCTACAGTTCAGGCATCAATGGCGTCAGTCAGATCTTGTCTCCATCCTTCTTTTTCCATCTTCTGGTAAAACAGCTAACTGAGCTCAAAATGCGGCGGCTTCATTGTCAAGCATTTGGCGAAACCCTTTACAATTTGGCGAAACCCTTCACAGTAATCGATCCAAATTTGAGATTTTTACGGCGCTGTTGGAAGAGAGTTCTTCTTCTTTAGCTTTGATTCTCCCTTCTCCGGGAGTTTAGCCTGAAATCGATGAACTTTTGCACGGCGTGCATTCCAATTCCACTTTGTCCATCCAAACGTCGACGTTTCGGTAACAACCACCTATAATCGTGATTATGTAGGAAGAGATTCAGAATTAATCTTGTATTACTGGATACTAAAACTAAGCAGAACTATTGGCTTCTATTGAACTGCAAAGGCCACGTGGAGCTTTGCAGGCCAACATGGCGTGTCCCACACCTGAAATTCATTCACAAAGAAAACTGACACGCAAAGAAAAGGGAAAAACTTTTCTCTCGAAACAAGCAGGAAAAAGACCACAGTAAATATCCATGCTCAGGTCAACAACTTTCCCACCGAAAGACCAACTTTTTGCTCTTCCGTCATCACGTTTCTTCGGAAAGGCAGTGGAGAGTAGAGCTTTCGACGCCATGGATGAAGTGAAGATGGAGGGTGTTTCAAAGGAAGCCCAGATGTCCATTGCTATGTCTTCTCTGTTTCCTGGGTTTAGGTTTTCACCGACCGATGAAGAACTCATTTCGTTTTATCTAAGAAAGAAAGTCGAAGGCTCTGAGAAGAGCGTCGAGATCATTTCCCAGGTTGAGCTTTGCAGATACGAGCCCTGGGATTTACCTGGTTTGACGCTTTGCTGACGCGTTCGCTTTCGTTTTCCTTCTCTTTTTTCAGTCAGTATTCTCTTGTATGTGAATAATTTTTTTCCCGTTAACAAATCATGCATTTTGATTCACTACGAGGCTGTTTCTTTTCTATGTTCCAAGCTTATCAATGCCTTGATTACCACTTCAATGGCGCTTCCTTCGATGCTTGGAGTAACATTTTCTTTTGTCTAATTCTTGGTTTCATAACCAGCAAAAGCAATAATTCAATCACAAAGTGAGTGGTTCTTCTTCTCCACGCGGGGAAGGAAGTACCCGAGCGGCTCGCAGAGTCGAAGAGCGACAGAGTTGGGCTACTGGAAAGCTACTGGAAAAGAACGAAACGTGAAGTCCAACGCGATCGTAATCGGCACTAAGCGGACTCTTGTCTACCACATGGGACGTGCACCGAAAGGAGAGAGAACAGAGTGGATTATGCATGAATATTGCATGATCGGAAGAGCACAGGCGAGTTTCGAGCTTCAGACCCACGATTTTAAGTCTTTGATGCAGGTTTTCGAGTCGAAATGGAAGCAAAAGGGTGTAAGTTTTCTCGTTTTTTGTATCATAGGATACTCTGGTGATTTGTCGTCTCAGGAAGAACACAGAGTTTCGGTCGAACGAGTCTGCGAAGCAGGCTTCGTCTAGTCGAAGGGAATTATCCACCACGCTAGATAGTAGCAGCGTCGAATCTCAGAACGTGGACCAAATCGATTCTACGCCGGAATCGAATCCCAAAACGGCGGCCGATGTCGTGCAATCTTCTAATCATCAGAGAGTTTGTATCACTGACTTAAATGTGCTCTGAAAAGTTCCACCTTCTGTCTGTTTTTAGAGTTAATTGCAATGTAGTTCTTCTGCGTTGAGATATCATCTGGCGATGAAGCTCTAATTCGTTCATTTTTTTATTTTCGAAGGACGAGAATGACGATTTCTATGCGGACATACTCAAAGACGACATTATCGATCTGGATTCTTCGCTCGCCGCCGGACCGGAGCTCATTCCTTTGAACCACCATCTGTTGGACGCCGATGAGATTTTAAATCGATCCAGAAGAGATTTCTCCGCCGACCCATTTCCGCTGCAAGCCAATGCAAATCGAAGACTTCGACTGGAGAACGACACTCGAAGTTTCTACGAAGAGGCGTTCGATCTGTTCGAGAATAATGACGACAAAAACATCTCTGAGGAACTGGAGATCGAGAAATCACAGATGTCCCCCATCTGCATAATGAGCGTGAATGTTTTCTCGAGCCGAACGATCCATCGCCTTGTCAGGATCGCCTTTTTTGTTGTTTTGATCTTGCTGGCTTGGTCTCTTTCTTCCATGAGAGGTTCTTGGGTGGCTTTGAGAAGGATTTTGTTCAAGGCTCCGTCTCAAGTTGGGTGGCACTGAATCTAGCAGATGTGCAAAGCTTGTCGTTTCTCTCCATTTTTTTTTGCTGTAAATCAGTTCATCTGAAGTCAGTGCAGGCTTTGTTTTTCTAAGAATCGATATTATCAGACGATTGTCTTTCTGGACAAATCAAACTCGAAGTTTTGATTTTTTAGGCGCACGATGCACCGAAACTTGAACCCTCTGCGTTTCCATAAAAATCTGCACTTTCTCCAATAAAGTTTTGGAATTTGTTCCAGATTGTAAGTCCATAGTTCATCACAACCGACTCTTATAGGTTTTCAAATTTTCTGATAGTAAGTGGCACACCACTAGTTAATCATGCTATGAAATGTGAAGGATAGCCGCCCTTTGAAGTCAATTATGGTTTTACTATTCCTGAATGCTTGGAGAGATCTTCAATTGTTTGCTTTGCTAACTGATTAGAAGTCCATCAGTTGCTGCAGAGGTAGCTGTATTTTGCGATCGTTGCTTTGTTTTGAAGAGTTTATTTTGCATGGCATAGTCGCAGGCAGTTGTTTCTCCCAGTTCTCGGGTCATTTGAGCGACAGTGTGAATTCCTATGTCATCGGAATTCACAGTTGTTTCACAACCAGTTGTCTGCTTTGGACGCATAATTCTGAAAAGTCTACTTACTTTGAGGGCTGGATAATCCATCTGTCGGTTGATTACTGTTTCATTGTGGTGACGTGGCTATTCAGTCATGACGTGGAGTGGATGTAAATGCTTACAAACTCCACGTCAGTGAAATTTATTGAGGCTACGCATGTTACCAACTTGGACCAATATAAAACGCATTTAATATTAATTTATTTTTGAAAATATTCAATCACATTTAATGCCAAAAATTAAAATAAACAGACCGCGAGTCGCGAGCAAGATTAGTGAATAATTATAATACACTAAAGTTGACTAATTACAATCATGTAGCAATATTATCCATATCTTGCCTCGTCTGCCTCTCTATTAGAGTCGTGTTAAGATATTAAATATAATTAATCATCCCTTTACTTTAAAAATTAATAAATTGATAAAATACTTAAGTAATAAATGGGAAGAGATAAGACTCATTTAATATATCAATGTTCTTTGCACGTAACCTTCTTCGTGGTGTCGTGAGTTCGTGGAGAGCTTTCGCACACTTTTTTTTTCTTTCCCTCTTTTTAATAAATATTTATTTTTGATTTTTAATTTTTGTTGGATGATTTCTTGTTCTTCAGCCACAAAAAAGGAAGGTTTGATTTCATTAAATTTTTCAAACTACTCGTTTGATCTTCGTTGGTCAAATCGAAAAGTCAATGTTGTAGCTGCATCATAAATGATGGTTGTGCCTTTTCTCGCCACTGATTAAATTCAAGGCGGAGTCGAAAAAAGTAACGATGACATTTATCAAACCATACAGTATACGAGCGTTTGGAGAAAATTACAGCACCATAATACGGATTTATACTATATAATTAAATATAGTTGTAACATTAAACTCGAGTTTCGAAAATAATGTTATAATTAACACGAGTTAGCTACTAATTGGATTTAATAATAGTAGATTCAAACATAAGATCTAGAAGAGTGCTGGTTAATAGTATTTTTATTAAAAAGAAATAAATAAATAAGGAAGTGGTCATTTTTTGGGCACTAATCATGCAAAGACAAACATCATTATGGTGGGGTAAAAATATATGATATTAGTGTGCATGATTTTGCATTTTCTTCTACGAAATTTGGTGTTGAATATCCTCTCCACCCCTACTTCTCTGTTGACTATTCAAGATCATCGTCCCCCTCAACTCTCCAATTCACTATATATAATCTCGCTTTCCTTTCATTTTTGATCACTGACCCTGATTTGCAGACCGAAGATCTTCTTCTTCTTCGTCTTCTTGGCCGCCGGGATTCTCTGGTTTCGTTGATCAGGTTTGGTTTCTTCTTGTCAGCCAGTTTTGGATTCCAGTTTGGTTGTGTTTTTTATTTCTGTCGTCTTCTTCGTTATAGAGAGATAAACAAAAGATGAGAAGAAGATCCAGAGGTGCGAGTCCGAAGCTAGAGTTGAAGCTGAATCTATCGCCGCCGAGGGCGAGCTTCACCGGAGCAGTAGATGATTCGCCTTCGTCGGAGATGTCGATTGACGAGTCGTGTGTTTCGTCGGAGGTCGAAGAAGACGAAGCCAGATTGCAGTACGATTCCAGTCACGGAACGGCGGCGTCGTCGATGGTTCTGGCCGGTTGTCCTCGCTGTCTAATGTACATGATGCTGTCTAAAGTAGATCCTAGATGCCCTAGATGCAAGAACACAGTTTTGGTCCAGTTTTCCGGCAATGAAACCTCGAAGAAAAAAACAAGTTCTTGAAAAACCCAGCTTCTCCGGCAGCATCTGCCGTTAGAGTCAGCCGGTATTGGTTTCGGTTGTATGAGTTTTCATCTGTCTTTCTTCTCCGTCGTCGTATCTCGATCTAGCTCTCAAAAATATTCTTCCGAATGATTCAATTTCTTGCAGGCGGCTGCCATGGTGTCCACAATTTGCTCTATCAATTCCCACAGTAAAACAAAAATGAGCTCTTTATCTTCGTCTCACAAATAAATAAATAAATAAATACTTCATTAATTAAGTGAGGTCCTTTTTTTCTCGTGTAGATGTAGGGTAAGTAAACTACTTCAAATAAATAATGCTCGTGTTTATCCATTTATTCGCAAACACGTGGCACATAAATACAAATAAAATAGTTTAAAAATAATGAGTTATTTCTGTAATCTTAGTTTCTAACTTAACAACGGGTAGTTATTCTAGCTTCTTAAAACATTTATTAAAATGCAATAAAATTTAAATAAGAATAAAAATAAATTTTGAGCTTGAGTTTGCGATAAATAGGCCAAATCAGATCTGAGTTTTCGAAAAATTAAAATCGAGATCTTCGAACGCATAAAATATTGCCTTATTTGTTCGAGTTGCCGGTCGGACGAATGATGTATAAATTTAAAAAATTACAGAGTAGTGTCATTTATTGTCTTAAATGTGTGGTAAAAATTTCAAGTTATTTCGATAAGATTTGATTAGTCAAATTAATTAAAAAAAAAATTGAATGATCCGTCCGTGTGAGACATGGATGCGTCCGAGCGAGGAAAAATTATGACTCATGCGTCCTACCCGTGCCTCATTCGTCCAACCCTTGCCTCATTCGTCTGACTTGTGCCTCACTCGGACGAATGAGGCAAGATTTTATGCATCTGAAGAGCCTGATTTTGATTTTCAGAAAACTCAGGCCCTATTTGACTTATTTTTCGAAAACTTAGGCCCAAAATTTATTTTTTACTCTTTAAATAATATATTAAATTTTAAATAATTATTTATGAAATATATATGAGAAGTTTATGATTATATTTTTACATACACAATGACTTATAAAATATTGATTTTATTTTAATATATTAATTATAATTTAATTAAACTAACAAATGCGTAGAGTAATTTAAGACAGTAAAATAAAAATATGAGTATTCGAATGCGATTAATAGAACAATTTAACAAAGGAAACTTAAGGAAGCTCTTTGGTTTTTGATTTGGGCCTGGGTATTTAATGGGCTTAGGTAGAGATCAGGTCCATTGTTGAAGTCAACTAAGCTAGTTGACCAAAGAAGTTGTCCCTCTTTTCGTTTAATTTCACACATGTTCCGCGTGTTTGTTTACTAGTGTTTGGTTAAGTCTAATGCTACGGTTACTGTATTTAATTTTTTAGTATATTCTTATATGTTTTTGGTTTACAAAAAATAAATCATGTCCGATGTTAAATAATTAACTATCGATCACAGTTGTATAATTAAGAGAAAGGTAACTAAAATTGGGAAGAAGGGTTAACACAGTTGGCTTCGCACGGGCGAAAGCTTACACGAGTTTGATGCGTTACGCGACCAAGGTCGGGTCAACGCATTGAATTCTACTTTACAATGAACCAGACCACCTCTCTCTCTCTCCCTCTCTCTCCTCGTGCCTTGCTTTGATCATCTTCCCCATCTCCTTCACTCTCCTTCCCTATGTATAAACACAGCCATGCATGTCTCTCTTCATCTTCTCTGTCTGTTCCAAATTTCATCGAACCAGAGAGTCCGAGGATGTTTCCTAGCTAACGAAAGCCGATAATGGTTCGTGAAGTCTGGGCTTGTAATCTCCAGTCGGAATTCCACTTGATTCGCAGTGTCGTCGATCTTTATCCATTCGTTTCCATGGACACCGAGTTTCCTGCGTCATTGTCAAGCAGCCGGGGATGGCATCCACCAGGCCGTGCCACCGCGAGCTCCGACCCGCCGATCACTAAATTCTCCTGAAATCACACGTCGTCGCTTTGAACATGATCCAAGTGGGCATCACTCTCACGGGTTTCGACGGGAATCTTCCCGCTTGCAGAACCGAAAGCCAGTTCATCTGGCGATCAACTTCTGTGATTTCGACATCGCCATGACCCGTACGCGCCGGAGTCGATCGAGCTTCTGAAAAGTAGAGCGGGCAATCGAGCCGGCTCGAGCCCGGGGAAGGCCGGCTCGTCGAGCCTGTCGAGCCAAACGAGCCGAGCCTTTCGAGCCTATTCGAGCCGGCTCTGTCGAGCTTTTTTTAAAAAAATTTGGCTCGAGCAGGCTCGCGAGCCTCGAGCCTAAACAAGCGAGCCGATCCGAGCCAGTCGAGCCTGTCGAGCCTAAACGAGCCGAGCCAAACGAGCCAAACAAGAAAAAAAAAATTTTGTATATTGAAGTTCTATAACTTATTCGATATTATGTAATGACCAATTTATGTATATTGTTTTCTTCAAGCCAAAAAAAAATTTGCATGATAACATTTGTATGTGTAGGATCGTGTTTAACCTAAAAGGGGGGGTGAATTAG
>QAOC01036253.1:0-95823 GCA_003255005.1 Begonia fuchsioides | reverse complement strand
CAGAACTGGCTTTTACAGTTCGAGGTGAAGCCATAAGCTAATTTTTTTAATAAATTAAATGAAAAAAAACAATTTGAGAGTCTTTTATTAGCCATTGAAATATTGACATGTCATCATATCAGTTTATAACAAGGTGGTCTTCACTATGACGACGCCGCGTGCCTCTTGCCGACGCGCTGTTGACGGTTGTCTCGTGTCGGGGAGGGGCATTTTAGGAATTGAGAAAGTAGTGAAAAATAAATAAAGATTGTCGAAGGATTTAAATACTAAATAATGATAAATAGGGGGGCGGATGGTGCAATGACGTAGAGTCGTGTTCGGAAAGAGCTCCAACAAGGAGGGGGTCTACGCGATTTATGAATAAGTTGGAGGTCTTTTCTGGCATTCTCTCAAACAATGCCTCTCTCAATCCCGGTAAATTTCTATTTCTCTAATGTCCCTTTAAATTTATATAGTAATTTGGCCAAAAGAGCAAAAGACAAATGAGCATGATTCATGTTCCTTGCCTGCTCTGTCACACGTGTCGCATTCTGTCCCCATCCGCGTAATTTTATTAAATTATTATTTTCTTTATTTTTTTATGAAATATAATTAACTGGCTTAGTTTTAGATTTCTACAACTGGAATCGAGTGAAGCTGAGGTACTGCGATGGAGCATCTTTTGCAGGGGATGCTATTTTTAATAATGGGGTAATATTTCTTTATACTTAAATAAAATTATATATTTTATTTATTTATTTATTTATAATATTAATTAATCAAGTACTAATTATAACTTTGCAGACATCTATGCTGTATTTCAAAGGGCAGAAGATATGGGAAGCAATTATTCTTGATCTTCTTCCAAAGGGCTTGGGAACTGCTAGAAAGGTGTTCAATCTTCTTTCTAGGCTTCAACTTTTTATGAACATTTTTCAAAATAATATTCAATTATGTGTCGCGGTAATCCCGGTTGTACATCTAGTTGCACGATTTCTATTCAACTATTATGATTTGCTCGTTAATTATTAGTGCAGTAAATGTGGTTAAATAGAACTCATGTTGTATCGATTAATGACCGGCATTTCACATAATATTAATTTTATTTTTGTATTGTGTGATCTCGAGCTTAGTGATCGTTCGATTGTTGTTTTGAAGTACATTAAGGTATCGTTTTCATTCGTATTATTTTTTTAAAGGCTTTGCTTTCGGGTTGCTCGGCCGGGGGCTTGGCATCTTTTCTCCATTGCGACAACTTTACCAACTATTTGCCGGCAAATGCTAGTGTGAAGTGCTTGAGCGATGCAGGGTTTTTCCTCGACGTGTAAGTTTACTAATTTCATTCGAGAACAGTAATTCGACGGAATTAAAAAATCTGCACATTTTTTTTATATGAAATTAGCTCTGATCATCAAGTCACTGGTTTTTTTTAATATTTGACAGGAGAGATATAAGCCTAAACCACACTATGAGGTCTTTTTATGAAGCTCTCATCAATCTACAGGTAATGCCTTGCAATTTAAATTTATTTATTATTTATATTGCATTCAGATTAGAGATTTAATGCAAAGGAATGGATGGCAGGGAGTAGAGAAAAATCTGGACAAAAACTGCACTTCTTCTCTTCCATTGCCCGATTTGGTACGATTTATCGCTCGAACGACATTCTAAACCAGACATTTCTCGAAAGAACGCGAAGTATTTCAAAATATTTACAAGTCTATACATTTGTGCAGTGTTTCTTTCCTCAATACGCGTTACGGTACATAGAAACTCCATTTTTCGTGTTGAACTCGGCCTACGATGTGTATCAAGTAATCTCTCTTTACTCAATACAGAAATATTTTTGTACCAAAAAAGATGTTCTAAAGTTGGTTTTTTTTTTTTAAGTTTCATCATGGTTTGGTGCCGCCTTCTGCTGACGTTCATCAACGTTGGCGACGTTGCAAATTGGATCCGAGAGATTGTAATGCAAGCCAATTAGAGATATTGCAAGGTTTTTATTTTTATTAAAGTCATTTTTTTTGTTTTGAAATGTTAACCAGCATTTGTAACGTTCTTGCTCGTATTTCAATTCTAGATTTTAGATTCGATATGCTTTTGGCATTACGACCGCTCCTCGATTACTCGAGACGGGGAGGGGTGTTCATAAACTCGTGCTTTGCTCATTGCCAAAGTGAATCCCAAGACACGTGGCTAGGATTCGACTCTCCCGTGATACGCAACAAGGTACATACAAACAGAAAACTTGCTATTCGTGTGCATCGAGTTTTGTGATTCTAATGTATTATATGTAGAATATTCAATTACGAAACATAGCAATCGAAGCATGTGCCATTTCCGAACAACCAAAACACAACTGCACTGTTTATCGATAATGTCTCGACCCTTCGATTCGATAACTACATTCAGGTTTCACAATTGAACTATTTAGGAATTGGTCAAGAACGTAGTTCGAGTCGAGGTTTTCATCGAATATCAGTTGTTTCTCGAACCTTAGTGTATGCGATCTTCTATGACTAACATTGAATTTTACTAAATTTTCAGACCATTGCAGAAGCAGTTGGAGATTGGTATTTCAGCAGAAGAGTATCAAAGCTTATTGATTGTCCTTATCCTTGTAATTCTACATGCCGTGATCTTATTCCGGTGCCCTCACCGCCGCCCTCACTGCCACCCTCACCGCCGCCGTTCATCGGAAGGTCTGGATCGTGATTTGGTTTGGAGGCCAATATTTTTTCTATCACAAGAAAAAGATTTATTCAGCTAAAAACACAAATATACATAATGAACTTTATTTAGTTCAATTTCAATTGATTATTTGGAATTCTTCTTAAAAATAAAATTAAGATTGAGTTATTTTTTAGCATTTGATATTTATGCCCCTCTACACAGCCCGTGGATGATATATCTATTGAATGCAGGAGGTGGAGATGCACTAAAAGTTTATACAATTGAATTGCCGAGTTCAATACCACAAAATCGAACCGAGTAATTAGTGAACTTATTAAACTCGAAAATCATTTTTTATGTGCAAAATTGACCAGATTACGAAGAATAAAACGAGAAGATTTCAGCCTCTACTCGGTGTCAAAATCAGTTGAGTTATAATGGAACCAAAGTATTTGGTTGGGTTCGGTTTTGCCAGAAGTGAAATCCAAATATTGCACAAACTGACCAGAAAGAAAATGAATCTCAATCCAAGCGAAACCAGAAACCAAAAACCTGAAAATCAAACCGATTAAAACTGATGTTACTAATTAGGAGACCTACTCCGATGTTATTTTCGATGCTATATTTAAGAACATATTTTCAACCGTCGGCCACTTGACGACAGACAGGATCAAAATATTGGCGTCCCGGTTTTTATGATCTCTCGAGACATTGCCAGATCTTCATAGGTGATCTTCCTATGAAGATCACACTAGCACATCTTTCTGCAGATGTGCTAGTGTGATCTTCCTTTTTCACTGCAAAGGCTTGTAGTAACCCAGAACGATGGCCATCAAAAATATACTTTAATGCAAAGTTTCCTCAACCTCAAATCATCAAATAACAAGAAGAAATGTGTTTTTCCCTTCATAGTAAACACAAAACAAAGTTCATAGGTCACAATCTCATTGCACAACTTAAAACTAACACCACAAGTATACATAAATTACTGCTTATCCTAGTAAGTTTCAGAAGCCACCTTCAAAATGGGGCAGGATAAGCAAGGGAAGAAAATTCAACCAACTACAATTCATATTCGACAATTGCACAGGCTTGGATGATTTGAATAAAATTCATAGCAGTAAGCGGAAAATGGTGATTTCATCAAGATTTATGAGAGCGGAACGCACCCGTAAAAAGCTACTTTGGCCGGACCAGTCATGTAGACATGATTATCTTCCTCTCTCCACTCTATCTGTAGCGGCCCTCCGGGCAAATCCACTTTACAATTCTAAGTGAAAGATGGCAGATGGAAAGAGTAACCAAAGATGTACATCAAAACGTTTGGAAAATGTGAAAAGAACAACAAGAAAAATTCATTATATTCTAAGCCTAATCTTAATATTCTATTTAACTAAGAGGATCATTGCTCTTAAGATCATCACTTCCTGATATGCTTACCCTTTCAGCGTGGCCCTCCAGAACTGCTGCCACAACTACGGCACAAGCTCCAGTTCCACATGCTAAAGTTGCACCTGGAATAGATATCAATAGCTTTCTAAACCAAAACACCCAAAAATTGTTGACAAAATTATTTGCAAAATGAAATACTTAAGATACTAGACTCTTGAAAGACAAAAATTCAAAAGAAACCTGCTCCGCGCTCCCAAACTCGCATTTTGAGATGGGACCGAGAAAAAACTTGCACAAATTCTGTCCAAAAGAAGGAATATGAAGTTCAAATCAGTACATACGACTGAAAAATGATGACAACTGTCATATTAGAAACCAAACAAGCATCACATTATACATCAAAGTGGTACAAAACAACCAGAATCTGCTCATCAACTTTTCTAGGTAAATCAATCATGTACAATGATTAACTTCAGCAATGCAGAAAAGCTTTCAAACTCATAATGATGTTACATTCTGGAAAATATCAAACCAGTATTAGTTCGTGCAGGAAACATCTCATGGTGCTCAAATTTTGGACCAATTTCGGCCAACGGTAGCTGGTCAACCAGCAAATTCTGCTCATATAAAATGAAAAAACACAAATCAGATCAGAAAAAAAGTCTAATAATTTACGGTCATGCATCATCTAGTCTAATTTTCAAGTTCAATGGAAAGGCAAACTGCAAGACATTGCAGGGAAAGAACACTAATCTAGATCGGTACAAAAAAAATCTCTTTGAAGTTTCAAAAAAAAGTTCTCATTGAACTCATAAGAGTTAACAAAGAAATAATACCAAAAGACCAGTCTATACAGCAAAACAATGTAGTTGACAAGTGTAGTTAGTGTTAGTCCAGAATGGTTACCTGGTCATTTTTGGTACCAAAAGTGACACAATGAGGATTGCCCATGCTAACACAGGTCACTTTCCAGGTTACTCCTTCTACTTCTAGCTCTGACTCAACAACAGATTCACCTCTATTTGGAGGTAACTTAGTAGGAACGTCTGATGCTTTAAGAATTGGTTTGCCCATGTCTACTTTTACCTGAAAAGTATATATAATGTTGAAACAGACCTCAAATAGTAGCAATGTAGTGCATTTAAAACAACGGAAAGAAGATTTGGTAAATAGAATCCATGAGTGCCAAAAAGTTTGAAAGCATTCATGTCTGAAATCTACAGGATTGAACGAAAGGCATTTGTGATAAAAATAATAATGTACCGTTCCATCATCTTGAATTTCTGGAACAATAAGGCCTGCGCCAGTGTGAACTGTGAAGCTGCAATGAATATAAATAAATGGATTCCTTTAGTTAAAACTTATAAAAGATGCATTCAACCAAAAAAATTTGAAAGAAACAAAGAAATCATGCAGCTTTAAATAATTTGGACAAACAATTTAATCTCTTGTTATCCCTCAGAAACATGAAAAGACAACAAATCGATCACATTATGATCGTAAATGTTGTAATAAACCCAGGTATGGACAGGCTAATCCTGCTGAGATTTTTTTACAAAGCCATATACAACAGTATTTATGAATAATCCATGTGAAAGAAACTCTAACATAAAACCTGATTATAGTCATACCTCTGCCTCCCATGCAAATTCGCAAGTTGTCCAACAAATTTAGCAAAGCATCGTACCCCATTGCCACACATCTACGAGATATAAAAATTAACTGAGAAACAAAAAATAAACACAGCACCAAGAGAAGAGAGTCCTGAAAATTAGAATTATAATACTTACAAAATTAATCAAGAACAACCAAGATACAATGATGTTAAATTAAATTACCTCAGGCTCGCTACCGTCAGAATTGAAAATCCTCATGGTATAATCAGTGCCTCCAATACCAGGCATGACAAAGATTACTCCATCAGCACCAATACCAAAGTTCCTATCGCAGAGCTTCACAGCTTGATCTGGGCTGACTCTAGGCTCTGAAGAGTCCCGATTATCAACCTATTCCACTCATTAATCAATAAACATCAAAATTAGAAGGAAAATATATTGATAAGTTATAAATGCAGTACATGTATATATATATACACACACGTACATAGACCATTAGGAAGTGAAAAAGGAGAGAAAAATAACATTTCCCCGTTTCAGATCTCACTGTAGATTTGGAAAAGTAAAAGCAATACCAGGATGAAGTCATTTCCGAGCCCATGGTACTTGACAAAATGGAGTAACCCACTTTCTTTGAGGTCTAAAAAAGAAGTTGGAGAGAGTTTCTCCAGGGCTTCAAGGCTAATGGATGATGCTTTAGTGGAACCAAAGCTCACACTTCTACCACTCTTCAAAAACGAACCCATTCTGATAGAGGACAATGGAAAAAAAGAACGAAGGATGGCAGAGCCTTTGGGGCAATGAGTTGAGGGAGTGGGAGTAAGCAACTGAGATTGGAAGTTGGCTACGTTCATGACTTAAATTTCTCTGGAAGACAGATGGAGGTTATAGCTGCTACAAGAACCCTGTTAATGCATATAGGGTAAGTAGATCAGTCCATTTCCAAGCATTAGATAATTCTTTAGAGTCTTATGTATCGAGCAGTAAGAAAAAGCATGAGCACGCAGGCCATGTTAAAAAATTGCTAAAATTGTTGATATTAAAAAGAAACAAACTCATCCAAGTGCAGTTGAAAATTATGCTACCTCATTGTTGATTAGACAGGTCATTGTTCATCAGCAAATGCAGCAAATACAAGGCTTGCCATAAATTAGATAACTTAGGTTTATGCAATAAAAAACAAGGCCAATGATCCAAATATTTTAGGAGTTATTGTTATTAATATTAATGATATTATCTAGGGGTTGTTTAGGTATTTAATTATGGTTTACTTTTCCTATAAATACGGTTGTATTTCTTATCTATGAATATTATCTATATGAAATGATTTTCTCCTCTCTAGTAGAGTGTTGTTCTTCCAAGCGGTAGTTTGTGGTTCTGTTTGGCAACCGTCTACCGTGGTGTTCCGGTACATTTCATCCTTTTTATGCTTTTACTCTATGGAAGCATTTGCTTTGCATCAGCCAATCTATCTTGAAACATATGAAAATTAAAAAGTAAAGATGATACCTGCACCACTAATTCAGCATTAATGATTTAATTCACGAATGAATGTTCCTTGCATCTTAGCACTTCGGGAGTGCAGAAGACGTATTCATTTGGCTCGGAAAATGTTGAAGTGACAAACTATTCAGTTTGGAATTAGATTGTCAAAAATATTATTTAAACATATTTTACAGTGGGAAAATTTTTAAAATTTTTAAACAAACAACAAGTAAAAATTTTAACAACAACAACAAACGAGAACCGAATTTCCATTCCATTTCAGTCTTAAAAATTTTAAATCGAAATATATTGATTCAGTCATTTATCTCCAACAAACGAGACTGAACCAGACTATGATCACCCCCTACTTAAACAAACAACAACAACACATCCAAAATCTAATAATCTAACAAGTAAAAATTAAAGGTTCAAATCGGAAAAATAACATAATAAATAATCACAAAGAAATATAAAACAATATTCAATTGATATAACAAATCTCTTAGAGCAAAGAAACATAAAACAAAATCCATTATTTCAGAGAAACATAAAAACAAATTCAATGCCATATAATCTGTGAAATGAAATACATTTTCCTGATAATTACCCCACATCACTATCTTTAAAGGCCAATGCAATACATAAATTAGGGATGTAAAAGAATTGATTAAGTATCCAATATTACAGTGGCAATTATTTATTAGAAGCAGATAATGAAAATTATAAATGGAAAATTTTTCGCACATAGAACATAGCTTTTTTTCTACCATTCCTCCTCCACTGCAGTCACAAGAAAGGAAAAAAAAAAAAACAGTTAAACACCATGATTCAGGAATTCAAGGGTATTATTCAGTTCAGAAGTGTGAACAGTTCTTTTTCGAGCTTACTAAAAATTTGAGAGTATGATAGATACTATGATTTCACAGGTTGACAGAAGATTCAATCCCAATGGTTAGAAAATCAGACCTGTACCTGCGAGAGGGATAAATCGGTGAGAGCCGAGAGTGGCGAAGTCCGGTCGTGGGTGGAGCCGAGCAGAGATCTGAGCAGGAGAGGGAAGAGGTTGATTCGGGGCGGGGGCTTGATGAAATGGGTTGTGGGTTCATGATCATTGGGTAGAGTTTGGGCAGTATTTAGGGTAAGATAATATAATATAATATTAATGTATGAAAAGTAAATAAATTTTAAGGATGAGTAACTAGGCACTAAGAGTACTTAAGCAAATCAAACTTTAGCGTTTAAAATTTACAGATCAACCCTTGAAGACATTCGTGCAGCGTTAAGGCGGGACAACCTCTTCCACCGTGCCCGTCGACATGGGTGGTGAAATCGACCCAAGACTGAGATCTGGACCTGAACCAAGTTTCGAATCAAAACCGAGACTTTTGGTCTAGTTCTAGTTGATTTTATCCATTTATCCATACAAGCTATGGTTTTTGGTCATGCAAATTGAAAACTAATTTAGCTGGTTTGGTTTCCATTACAATGCAAGAAAAAAAAAACCTAGTAGAGGCCTTTTTGACATTCAAAAGTGGAACAAGTAGTCATCAGCATCTTGCTGCCGTATAAAACTCGAAAAATATATGAAAGAATTCATAGATTATCTTCCAAAACTCGTTCTTTGCCTAATGATCCTATGATATGAACAGCAAGTTTGAGTTCAGATTTCTTTGAATATAAAATGCTTCTAAATAATCTACCTTGTTAGAAGTGACCAAACAAATGCAAGAAAGAAAGATAATATGCATTGCCAACATGAAAGTTTCGTCCATTGAAACAAGCACGCAAGTAAACTACCGAGTATAAACTAGACAACAAAGCAAAAGAGAGAAACAACAGGGGCTTTATCCAAACAGTCCCAAAATGAGGTATTTAGGTACACACCTTTTCTGCCCTACTCCTCTTGGGCTGCTTCTTCCTCTTCATAATCATATCCTTCGTCATCTGCTGTCGCATCTTGGTATTGCTGGTACTCTGACACGAGGTCGTTCATGTTACTCTCTGCCTCTGTGAACTCCATCTCGTCCATTCCTTCTCCAGTGTACCAGTGCAAGAAAGCCTTTCTGCGGAACATAGCTGTGAATTGCTCACTCACCCTCCTGAACATTTCTTGAATTGACGTTGAGTTTCCTATGAAAGTAGAGGCCATCTTCAAGCCAGTTGGAGGAATGTCACAGACTGTGGATTTCACGTTGTTGGGGATCCACTCCACAAAGTAAGACGAGTTTTTGTTCTGCACATTGATCATCTGTTCATCAACTTCTTTAGTGCTCATTTTCCCACGGAACATGGCAGAAGCAGTCAAATATCTCCCGTGGCGCGGATCAGCTGCACACATCATGTTCTTTGCATCCCACATCTGCTGAGTGAGCTCTGGTACAGTGAGGGCTCGATATTGCTGTGATCCACGAGATGTAAGGGGAGCAAACCCAACCATAAAGAAGTGCAGACGAGGAAATGGAATAAGATTAACAGCAAGTTTTCGCAGATCGGAATTGAGTTGACCAGGGAATCGTAGACAACAGGTTACACCACTCATGGTTGCAGAAATGAGGTGATTTAGGTCCCCAACTGAATCAAACAGATAGTACTTAATGGTCAGAATATACAACTAGTATAATCTAATCCTGGTCTTTCAAGAATCAGTGACTATCTGAGACAATATTTAACCAAAATAAATAAATAGTTTCTAGTACAAAAATGACGAGCAATGAACTCACAGCTAGGGGTGGTGAGTTTTAGAGTACGGAAACAAATGTCATAGAGAGCTTCATTGTCCAAAACCATGCACTCATCTGCATTCTCGACAAGCTGGTGAACAGAGAGAGTTGCATTATAAGGTTCAACGACTGTGTCAGAGACCTTGGGAGATGGAAAAACAGAGAAAGTAAGCATCATCCGATCCGGATATTCTTCTCTAATCTTTGAAATCAGTAGAGTTCCCATTCCTGATCCTGTACCACCTCCTAAAGAATGGCACACCTGGAAACCTGCCAAAACAAAAAAGAAAGATCAATAAAGAACTCAGTTAACACAAAACAACAGTCGAAACAAACAAACGAGATACGTGACAAAGATTCATACTAGGGCGCGGATAAAAGAAAAGAAAACAACAATAAAAATAAAATTGCGGTTATCTTGATTAAGCGCCAAATGGGCAACAGAGGCGTTTGTTTTGTCATAACACTAAAACCACCTGAATACAATCAATAACCCTGATATCTCCAGAGTGAACATTTTCAAAATAGTTGAAGCATTGTACATGAACCCTTCGGATCTCAAAGGATAGCTTACGTTGCTCGCTCAGAGCAACTCAATAGTTTTAAAGTACAACTTAATCGAAAGGAAAATCACAACAAACTGCACTGAGTAAACATACCTTGCAAGCAGTCACAGTTCTCAGCTTCCTTTCTCACAACATCGAGAACCGAGTCAATCAACTCAGCACCTTCAGTGTAGTGGCCCTTGGCCCAGTTGTTTCCAGCACCAGACTGTCCAAAAACAAAGTTATCAGGTCGAAAGATCTGGCCATACTGCCCAGATCTGACACTGTCCATCGTACCGGGCTCCAGATCCATGAGCACCGCACGCGGCACAAATCGACCGCAGCTCGCTTCGTTGTAGTACACATTTACTCGCTCGAGTTGCAAATCGTGGTCGCCCTGGTACCTACCAGTCGAATCAATTCCATGTTCCGCACAAACCACTTCCCAGAACTTTGCTCCGATCTGGTTACCACACTGACCACCTTGAATGTGGAGAATCTCACGCATCTTCGTTGCTGAGTAAAAGAAAGAGTAATTGAGGGAAGAGAAGTGCAGACAGAACTTAGAAGCGAAGAAGACGAAGCAGTTTATATAGTAACGAGGAACGATCAACGTTATCACGGCGTTATAAGTTGAGGCGGAGTTTCTGAAGTTTTTTGTAAACGACGTTTAACTTAGGGGGAAAATGAATATTAAGGACCAATTTTAAAATTTAAAATCTAAAGGAATCGAGTGAGACTATCTTTCAATTTAAACCGTACGATTAAGAAGAGATTGGTGGATGATCACAGTATATGATTGGTCAGGATTTCGTCAAGGATTTGGACTTACAATTGCAAGTCTGTGCACATTGAAGGTCGTCCCTTTGCAGATTGGCACGTGGTTTTGGTGGAATCACGTGGTTGCACTTTATTCACCTGCGTGCCATTATTTATCTTCAAGATATTATTTTATATATAGTAAAATATAAAATAATTATTAATGGATATCGTGTGACGTACTATTTAGATTTTTTTAAAATAATTTGAAGAATTTATTTATTAAGTATAAAGTAATTAATTTGATTGATTTATTCTTTTATTTGATTTGTTCTTTATTTTTAATAATGAAAAGAAGAGCGTGCCCTAGCCCTCCAACGAGACGACGTCGTTTTATATATCGTCCTCACGTCCTGCCAAAGGACCAAACCTCCGTAGTTTGCAATACCTCCGACTGTACGTGAATTAAGTGAGCCGTCATCTTCTCCATTCCCGCTTCTTCTGAACCAACATGGTGAGCCAAAGGCAGAGGCTTGCCCGGAAAGTGTACAGAGAAGCTCATCCCGATCTCTTTCCTAAACCAGAACCGCCGAACCCGAAAGACCCTGACAAAAAGAAGAAGAAGAAGGGCAATTTTAAGCGTAATAAGACGGAGAATGGGGCTTCTAAAGCAAGTAGGAAAGGGTTTCAGAAACACCCTCTTAGAGTTCCTGGAATGAAGCCTGGCGAAAGCTGTTTCATTTGTAAAGCTAAAGACCATGTTGCTAAGCTTTGTCCTCAGAAAGTCGAGTGGGAAAAGCATAAGGTCTTGTCTATCCGCTTTAATACTTTGTTCTTTCGATTCTGGAAGCATTTATAAGTTATATTGCCGTGTTGATGCTAATTAGTTTAATACCAAGTTGAAGCAGTGAACTCGTATATCCCCTTGATGAAGATTTTTTTTCCCAGTTCTACTGAAAATAATCGACATAGAAACTGAAAATATGATTTTTTTTTTTTTTTTTTTAGCTATAGGTTTGCTTACTTGACTCTTTTAAGCTTGGAAAAACTCTGTACTCTGTGAACGTCTGTTCTTTTCTCAGAAGAATACGTAAATATGATTTGTTTTCATATAAAGAAATATATTTCAATTTGTGGGTATTTGATTTTTTGTTAAAATTGTCCTTATGCTAAATTTACTTGTATTTTTGTTCTATTTCCTGAGTGAAAGGAGAGTTTTCTATTTTACAGAGGAAAAAGAGAATTTGTTTAAATCAAGTTTTTCGGGTTTTCTTTTGCAGATATGCTTGCTTTGTAGGCGTCGCGGGCACAGTATGAAGAATTGCCCTGACAAAAATGGCGAGATAAAGGATAAAAAGATATGCTATAACTGTGGAGAAACAGGACATTCACTCGATAAATGCAGCCTGCCTCTTGAAGATGGTATTGTTTTCTCTAGTAACTGTATTTTTAGAAAAAACATAATTCATGGTTTCTTAACTTCCTTGTCAATGGCATTAGCAACGGTGTAAACATGCAATCTATATTTTGCTCGCACTTAAAAGATAATTAGTCATAATATTGTCCATTCATCGATACGCTCTTTATAGAACAAAAGTTTCTTGGTCAATGGTAACTAATTGACAGCTATTGCCTCTGACAACTCAGTGGCAAGACATGTGGAGTATCTACTCAGTGGGTTGATGCAAAGGTTTCAAAAGTGTTGTCTTCAAGCATTAATCATAAGTTTAAGAATGTTTTCTTTTTCTTGATGAGAAGTCTTATTTTTTCTGTTTGATGCTATCTTTCTTTAAAACAACTTTAGGTGGCTTATTTTAAAATGTTTTCCAAACCCAGGAAACACGAAAAAATGTTCTCAAACTTCACGATTTCATTTAGATATCAATAAACTGGTTTACTGAAGGCTTATTGGAATATTCTTGTGTTAAAACTAGGGTTTCTCTTTGCAGGTGGAAGTAGATATGCGAGCTGCTTTATTTGTAACGCACAAGGTCACTTAAGCAAAGACTGCTCTCAAAATACCCGTGGAATCTACCCAAAGGTAAATATGAGCCTAATAATTCAATTTTGACATCTAAAGACAGATTTTATATTTGATACTATCGGGCAAATATGTTCATATTTTATAAATTTGTTTTCCATCATACTTGACTTTTCATTGCAGGGGGGTTGCTGTAAAATTTGTGGTGGTGTGACACATTTGGCTAAAGATTGTCCTAACAAAGGCTCCAAAGTTTCTGCTAATATAAGCAGTAGGATTGGTAAGTTGTCAGCAGTGTTAGTTTTTGCACAATTTTTCATGTTCTGACTCGGCCAGGTAGATATCAAGTATTGTTAAAGTATAGAAAAATATGAAGAGAAACAAGAATTGGGAAAATTTCAATAATGAAATTCCTCCCATTGATTACAGAAACTATGTGGATCATTCGCATTTTTCGGTAGAATTATAATTATGCGATATGAAAAACTCAGAGATTAATAGATATATCACAAAATTTGCAGAAATCGTGATAGCTCACGAAAATCATTTCTTTACAAATTTTCACCCGTGTAGCCATGATTTATAATTTTAAGATGATTTTTCTGTTGTAATATCTTACTAAATTGTCACTGATTTTAAAATATTGAGTTGGTAAGTTAATATTCATATGACATGTTTATTGTGTTTGTTTAAGTAGTATTTACACGATTATTTTGCTTTCAGCAATCGAGAGAGAAGAAACACCAAGGGCACGCGTGACGAAATTTACGAGTGGGGATGATCTTGAAGATGATTTTATGGTGGATGAAAAACCATATCAAAAGAACACAGGCGAGGCTCCGGACCAAGATGGCGGCAATGCAAAACCAAAAAAGAAGAAAGGAACAAAAGTAGTGAATTTTCTGGGATGATTGGTTTCTCTGTTTGTTGGCTTAATCATTTTTTTCTGGATTCTGAACTCTGTAGATTATAGTGATGTATACTACAAGTTTTGGAAATATTAAGTAAAATTAGCTGTTTTTGGATAAATTTCGATTTGTAGCCTTCCATTTTTTCTGATTCGAACTTGTCTTAGGTAATGAACTAGCTGTCTCTTCTCCTCCCGGAGCTTTCCGATGACGGTGGTTGTGGTGGTGGCTGCGGTGGTGGCTGCGGTGGTTCTTGGTTGAGAGGAGAGCAAAGACAGGTATTGTGAAGAAATGATCACCATTGAAATTAGAAGCTATAAATAGCTCTCAACCCCTGTTTGCTTCCTCTATTTTCTCCCATCAAACATCTTCACACCTCTCATTTTCCTGATTCCTTTCCATCCAAAAATAAGGATCTCTTTCTCTCTCTACATTTCTATCTCTCCTCCTCTCCCATTTCCATCTTCACCATTTCTCTCAGAGGCCGCCCTTTCTTTCTCTTCTTGGGGAGACAAGATGGTGACAACTTATTTCTCTCTAGAGTCATGATCCTCGACAGCATTGCTGGGATTTTCTCTCTCTAGAATTATAACATGTTATGGTTTCGGTGCAGGCAAACGCGGCATCCGGAATGGCAGTGAACGATGAATGCAAGCTTAAGTTTTTGGAGCTGAAAACAAAGAGAAACTACAGGTTCATCGTTTTCATGATTGAAAACCAAGAAGTTGTGGTGGAAAAGGTGGGAAGCCCGGACGAGAGCTATGACGATTTCTCATCGTCTCTGCCTCCCAACGAATGCCGATATGCCGTCTTCGACTTCGATTTCGTCACGGACGAGAATTGCCAGAAGAGCAAGATCTTCTTCATTGCTTGGTAACAGCTTTTTCTTTTCCTCTTTATGGTTAAAAGTCTCCCAACTTTTCAATGATTTTCGAAGAAAAAGCTGTTTTTAAGAAAGAATTCGACAAAATTTCAGAATGATTTTTGACGGTTTCGAACGGATTTGAATTCAGGTCGCCCGAAACAGCAAAGGTGAGAAACAAGATGGTGTATGCAAGCACCAAGGATAGATTTAAGAGGGAATTGGATGGAATTCAAGTTGAATTACAAGCAACTGATCCAAGTGAAATGAGCTTCGACATCATCAAATCAAGAGCTTTTTAATTTCAGTCAACCTCAGAGCATTTTAATGTCAATTCAATCTCTATATTTTATGTATGAATCTCAAGTTCAAGAAGTTTACTCGGATCCGGGAAAATATTGAGACCAAAATTTTCGATGCTGCCAAGTCTATTTGCTTCGATTTTCCTCGAACATTTTCTTCATTTCGTCAACTTTTCTGATCGAGTTTTCTCTTGTCGTGAAGACGGCCCGAAGAGACGCAGGATCGAAAGCCGGTTGCATCGTGCACGGTGGTTTATCCGAAGGACTTTTTACCAACGACTCGTCCATGAATTTGCGCGTTAATCCTTCTGCTTGACAGGCCATCGTTTCCGAACATAGCTCCACGGCATTTTCGGGGATTCTCGGCTTGAAGGTCAAGAGTTTCGAGTATTCTGATAAAAGATGGAACATGTAGTCATACACAAAGTCCATCTTTAGGTCCTCTTGAACAAATTCGCTAGCTTTCTTTCCAATATCTCGTGCCTGGAAACAAAATAGATATTTTTTCAAACGATAAAACGAAATATTAAACGATATTTCAATCAAAAACGATAAACGATCAAAAGAGTTTGATTTTGATCGAGAAAATTAAGGTTAGTAATAACACCTTATGATTGTGGTTGTTGCCCCAGTCGACCGCAAACTTTATCGACTTGCATTTGTCGTCCTCCTTGATCGGCCAATAGTGCTGCATCGGGACCAAACTTCTCGTGAAGAAATCATAGTATCGAGGCTTCACTAATAACGTCACGGAGTCGCATGCAAGGATGTATTTCTCACTAACGGACCAAGCGGAACCTTCGATATAGATCTTATATCTAAGTAATAAACATTAGAAAATAACATCAAAAGATTTTTTTTCGAGATCGATTCGATAAAGCACGAAAGATGACAAGCTTACCTATGTCTGCATTGGCTTGATAGGTCCGAGTCCTTGTACCCTTGTTGCGATTCTCGAATCCAATCCTGCGCATAAAAACGTATACCAACATGATCATCGAAAATGCAAAAAAACATATCTCGAATTACGACGAAACCATGGGAAAGTTCATTTTTATCTGATGACATCAATAGACCTCAAACTATATATAACATAATATTATACGTCCGTGGATAGAGGTGAGCAAAACTGGGCCGGAATTGCGAACCGGGACCATAACTGTGGGGTTTAACCCGGTTTTTGTTTCAATTTTTTAAAAATCGTGATTTATGAGCTGGTCCGGTTTTTAAGAGTAAAAATCCGTGAAACCGGAACTGGGACCGTTGATCAAAAAAGTTCTAAAATTGAATAAAACCTGACCCAAATCCAAATAAAATCCTATATAAANTTTTTTTTCGAGATCGATTCGATAAAGCACGAAAGATGACAAGCTTACCTATGTCTGCATTGGCTTGATAGGTCCGAGTCCTTGTACCCTTGTTGCGATTCTCGAATCCAATCCTGCGCATAAAAACGTATACCAACATGATCATCGAAAATGCAAAAAAACATATCTCGAATTACGACGAAACCATGGGAAAGTTCATTTTTATCTGATGAAATCAATAGACCTCAAACTATATATAACATAATATTATACGTCCGTGGATAGAGGTGAGCAAAACTGGGCCGGAATTGCGAACCGAGACCATAACTGTGGGGTTTAACCCGGTTTTTGTTTCAATTTTTTAAAAATCGTGATTTATGAGTTGGTCCGGTTTTTAAGAGTAAAAAACCGTGAAACCGGAACTGGGACCGTTGGTCAAAAAAATTCTAAAATTGAATAAAACCTGACCCAAATCCAAATAAAATCCTATATAAATTCTAAAATTGATTATAAATCCACTCAACTACTTAAAACCCGACTCAAATATAATAAAAAATATGTTTTAGTGTTATATTTTAATTTTTTTTTAAAATATAAAATCAAACCGGTTAAAACCGGAACCGAATCAAAACCGTTGGTTCCGGTTCTGGTTCTAAAAATCTGAAACCGTTAGTCCAGTTCTGATTCTATTTTGAGATAAAACCGGACCAAACTGGCTCGTCCCTACCCCTATCCGTGTTTGTGAAGAGTTTCAGAAATTTTCTAAAACTCGGAGCGAAGACTAGTCTGAATAAACATACCTGAGCATAAATCCGAGCGTTCCAATCCTGGTTTTCAGAGACGTTACACTTGAGAAGGTCTTGCCTTGTCGGAGCAACGGCCGGATTTCCCTTCCAATAGGCAACCGGTTCTCTACCAATCCAACTTTTCTTCTTATTTCCCTCTTTCAGATCATTCAACAATGGCTCCCAAGGCTTTATATTTATCTCCGGCCTTCAAAAACACGATAGTTAACCAAAACAAGTCGTACAATCGACAATATTTTCAAGAAATTTCACTATGACCATGACATTTCCGAACGCGAGATCTTAAAATACACATTGACGTATCAAATAATTATCATTCTACAGCCTTAGGATTATCTTTTTCCCCATATATTCGACATTGGTATCGCAGGCATTGCTACAATTAAAATCCTTACCATCCCCAATAAGACCAATCCGGAAAAACGATATCCAACGAGGCGTCGTCCCCACAGTATCGGAACAACGGAGGTGGGGTCGGGGAGTGGGGCCCACTAAAAGCGTTTGACAAAATAACCGGCCAATCCACACAATCAAACATGATCTCCAAATCCGGCAATCGCCCGGGATAGATTCTTAGTAGCTGCAGAATTCCCCATAGCGTAAACGTATCACGGCTCTGAAACGACTTTAAATACGTCTGCAAGTAAGCTTTTCCGTTCATGATCACCAGCCTAAGGTTACCACCAAATTTTATGTAACATAATCATGTCACAAGCATACTAACATTTTATAATGTGATCAAAATTTGATGTGTCCTCGTAACATCCCGAACCTGAAGTTGGCCGTTCGCTTTGCTCTCTCGACCATATCTCTCGATATTCCTGTATGCGCCCACGGCCGGAGGTCCTCGTGAATCCAACGAAAATACTCGGGACACGCCAGCGGCGACGGACGGCCAGGATCATCTTTTAAGCCACTGGAGGTCGGGTAATTTCCCGGGCATATATGATCGTATGCCGTGCAGTTGAGTAGGAACTCAATCTTGGGTGCCGGGATTTCAGGAAGTTTATGAGGATAAACATGGAACGGGGTCTGATTTTGGGTTGACTTTTGGGCAAAACTCTACAAAATGCAAAAAGTCAATGTTAGATGAGCTGTGAATGTGATTAAAACAGCTTAATTGTAACATATTTTTCAAGAATATAAAATAAATAGAAAATTTTATTTTAGAAAATAGTTTGCCTACACGTTTAGCCTATATCTTCTCCGGCAGCCACGGCGACAGAAAGGTGGAATGTATGCCACGTTCTCGACTCGACGTTGTTCAGAGTTTTCCGGCCGTTTTTCTTGAATTTAGGATTTATTGTAATATATGATTTATGGACTTTAAATCATAAACTGAAATATAATACTTACATTGTTACAGTAGAGGGGGAGGCGCGTGGTGAAAAACGCGCCGATGAGGAAGACGGCGAGGATGAAAACGATGACGGAGAGTCGGGCTTGAGACTTCATTGATGGCCGCCACCGCCCGAAAGAGTCTTTCAGCTGAGCATATTCATTCCTAAAGCACCTTGAAGTTTTCAGGCGAGCAGGATTCTCTCTCATATTTTCCCTCTCTCTCTCTCTCTCTTCTGATTCCCTTTCTTATTCTCTAGGTAGCCATGGCGGAAAATCCAAACTAAAGCTTCAAAATTTGCTGACTTGGACCCGAAATTGTCACTGGGTTGAGATGATGCTAGAGCTTTGATCCGCCATGGACAGAGAAACTGAGAAGACCTGCAACGGGTATTTTTCCGCTCAGAGAGGGATGTGGCTTGAATTCAGAGATTATTAATTCAAATCTGCAGATTTAGTCAAGTTTTCTAGAGAGAAGGAGAGGGGATGAGAGAGCGAGAAAGCTTTGCTGGAACTAGGAATGGAGTTCTCGTGGGTCCAACAGAGAGAGAAGGAAGGGTGACGACTTTTCTCGAGACGTGGTAAGAGCCTAAATATTGATCTTGAAAATCGAAATCTCAAAATTCAATTTTTTTAAAAGCATTAACCGTGATTTTCTATAATTTAATATTACCAGTAAAACCCGACGTTTCTTCTCTTCCGGCGGAGGCTTTACCGGTGTTCTCGAGGTCTCACCCAGACCCATCAGGGAAGCTTTCCAATCCCGTCGATTCTTCCGGCCGAGGTTTCACGTGCTACTGTACTGGGTCCGTTTCTACCGATCAGGCCGTCATTGTGGCTAATCTTGGCCGACACGAGACGAACCGGTGGTCCGATCTCCGCCGGACGTTCTTCCCGCCTCTCCTTCTGCAAGCCCAAAAGGTGGGTTTTCTCTGTTGATGCTCGATCCGTTTTGGGGTTTCTTTGATTTTTCTTTCGAACCAGTAGAGAAGTAACGATCGAAATCAAGCTTTTTGAATGAAGGAAAACAGTGTAGATTTGGTGAGAGTGAAAAGTATTTTTCATACGCCTTCTCTCTTCCATATTTTTTGGTTATTCTGTTTGTTTTCTGATCATATGTTTTTGCTAAATTACATGATTACTGTTAAGAAAAACAATCTACAGGGAATGAAAAAAAAATTAAGAATGTTGATTCAATAATTCAAACTTGGAAGAAAGGTAGCTGTGTTGTTTCAGTTTCTTGGGTGGTCGGAGAAGCCATGGAAGGGGGTCGCCCTTTCTCAGGCCGGTCGACCGCCTCCACTGGATTATCTGCGACCTTCTGTGCATAAAACGAACGCTCCTGATTGCTGCATCAGCTGCGAGATGAGTCTCCTTCCGAGTCTTCAAAGAGAAGCGGTAAATATTACAATCGACGTTTGTTCTTCTACCGATATACCTTATCCACGTTTTATTCATATTTCTGTAGCTAGAGATCGAAAAGTAAGTAAAATTGAAGCTTGGCATTGAACAACCAGGGGGACTCTTCTTGATTTTTCAGCAGCGTTTGAGAGTCCAGCCTACAAAAAGCAACCAAACAACAAAAATGTCAGCCTTGCATCGTGTCTCTACAGATGAATTTCATTGTGGCGATGTGTAATGTTACTAGATTACGTGCATCAACAACTTTCGGGTATTAATATGTGCTTCAAATGATGATCACTAGTCTCGGGAGATCCCAGAGATCGGAAGGAGATCAAGAAGCCAAGCTGATCTCTTCTCGTATTTCAATCATGGTACATTACCCGACCTTCTTGGTTAGAATCCTCAACAGAAAGTTGAAACATGGAGGCAGATCTACCTCTGATGACAGAGTTCGATCTCAATAATTTAAATTATAAGAGATTTGAATCCTGCATCTCTATCTTGTACGAAGAATTCTTTTAACCAAATGCTTCAAGTCATAATTAGTTAAACGACCTCTTCCCCCAAGGTATTAGCTATCTTTGAGCAAAACTAACTTACTAACCTAATTTAGGCACCATGGATTGCTTTAATCTATTTCACGATCGATATTATCAGTTATCATGACTGAAAAACAAATGCAAAGACAAGGGAAGGCAAAACATATAAAAAAAACTCTGAATTCTAGTAATACCTTAGAATTCGGCTTACGAAAAACTTAAGCCTAAGAAGAAAAAACATTAAAGTTAACATACTTGTTGCTGACTCCATAGCAGAGGAAACACATAGCTGATGGGTCAGAGTCTGAGAACTCTTTATCTTTGAGGTTACAACTCAATAACTGTTAGTTTCACAATCGCCTGTATCTCTTTAACTTTGAGGTTAAGTGAACATATTGTCCTTTCCCCATCATATGCCGGATCACATCGTGAGCCTCAGATAGCTTCCCTGCATTTCGTAAATTACTCACAAGAGTACTGTAAATTACGAAATTCGGACTACACCCCCTAGATTCCATTTCCTTAAGCATAGATAATGCCTCTTCAAATTTACCCACCATGCAAAACCCACGAATCATCGAGTTATAAGTAAATACGTTCGGTAGATGTCCTTGTACTATCATTTCAGCAAAATATTCCTGAGCCTTCTCAGGCTCCTCAGCAGCGACATACCCCGTTATCATTACAGTGTAGCTAACAACATCTGGATTGCAACCATTTTTTCTCATTTCATCGAAAAAATATTTGCATGCTTCCAAATTTCCAGCCCGACTAAGTCCATCTATCAATGTCGTGAAGTGATGAACACTAGGATCAAATCCTGATTCCTTCATGTGATTCAAAAGATTAAGAGCTGCGAGTGGTTTGTCCCCTCTTCCAAGAACATGAAGGAGAATGTTATATGTATGATGATCTGGAGAAAATCCACTCTGACCCATTTCATCTAACAGTGAGTGAAACTCGCTTAACTTTCCCAACTTAAACTTCGCACACATCAGTATATTATAGGTAAAAATGTCGGGATCATGACCCTCGGCCAACATCTGCTGGTACACCCATTCAATCAACTTATACTGGTTTACACAAATAAGTGAATGCAAAATAGCATTGTAAGAGTGTTTAAATGGTCTATAACTGAATGTTTTGGATTTTATAAACCTCTCCACAACTTTTCTAGCTAGACCTGCTTCTCCACAAGTACATATTAAAATGTTAAATGTACGTGCCGTCATAGGGTACCCATTCTGAGCCATCTCATCCACTAGCCTCCACATTGCCTTAAATTCTTCACACTGAGCAAATATCTTCATAATCAGATGGTATGAACTTACTGTATGCTTATAACTGTTCTGCTCTCCAGACCATAAGAAAAACTTGTAGGCCAATTGTGCACAGCGGGTTTTATCCACATAATTTATGCTTCGCAAAATCCCCAAAAGAACTTCCCTAACAAGAAACCCCGAGATCCTTATTTGCAGCTCAGATAAAGCTGTTTTCGTGTCAAAACCAGGACCATCTTGTCTTAGAACTTCAAGAACCCTTTTGGCCTGAACTCTCACATCATGAAAAATACCCTTTGCGGTCAAAAAATTTTCATCTGCACGACTCTCATGGTCGTCCTTATTGAGTGTGCCAATACCACCAGAATCAAGATCAGAACTTTCCCACAGCCTTTCAACTGATTCCTCAAATTTCCCAACATCATCATCACTTTTATCACCATCAACGCGTATATAGCATAATTTTCGAGAAATCATGTAAAAGTTTGAGACTTTATGACAGAGTTGACGACCGAATCGAGATATTGAATTCATGACTGATGTCCATTATTCTCTCCACAGACTTGTCGAACCAACTTTAACAAAAAAAAAAGTCCAATAATGGGGAGCATTCACCAATTCAAAAAGCACCAGAGGGTCTCTATTCATAACATTTTGAAAGGCATTCATTAAATCTACGAAGAAGGCGTAGTGAGTTTACACGCTCTTCTACGAGGCCGAAGATAAAATGACGAGGGCAAGAACACACTTATTTTTGCCATCTAGTCTTTGTAGCATAATTAATCCAAAAACTCAATCTCAAACCCTCATCGAGGAAATAAATGAATACTAGAGCAGCTCTACTTAGTAATTAGTGCACAATGGATGACTGATTAACAAAAAAACAAATAAAAAAATTTAGGGAAAGGATGTTAGAATACAGCTCCGACAACCTATTCCCAAGAATATCCCCGAAAGAAGATCAACTGAGCTCCTTTAAATCAGACGGAGACGAAAACCAGAAACACCAAAATCCTTTGGAAAGATCTAGGCGCGAAGGATAAAAGATAGAACAAGCAAGATCAAAGCATTAGCGAGATCAATAAAACAGCTTCATAAGAAAGAGAGAATTTAATGAAAAGATAAGTGCGGGCGGGACGTCGTCTGAAGAAGAACGACGACCGGAGTTTGAGTGATCCGCGATTGAGAGAACCCTGGCTGACTCCCCACAAAGAGACGCACCAAGTCTCGCGCAAAATTAGGTTTAGTTCCGGTTCGTCATTTCGTTTGGGGTAAACCAAGGATAACTGAAATCTTTTGATGAACCAAGCCGTACCAGATAGGCCGGTCTGTCCATGAAAAGTGTAATTTAAAACACAATAAAATGTGTTGGAAACCGGCCAGGACCAGAACCAAAATTTTGGTCTAATTTAAGTCGGTTTTTCTTAAATTAAAGATAAATTTCAGGTTATACATAAAAAAAATCAAAATATTTTGAATCGGTTCTTGATTTTCATAATCAAAACTCGACAGGACCATAATTATTAAATAACTTTGATGTGCATTTGTTTTATATTTTATAAACTTTTATTTATATGTATTTGTTTCATTCATTTATTAATGAATGAAGAATGACATAATTTCCCTTTAATTTGCTTAACTTTTGAAAAACATAATTTTGATGTACCTCGTATATGTTTTTGAATTTTCTTTTTTTTTTTAATTATTTATTATAAAATATATTTATTTTGATGTATAATTTAATATGTACCAAATGACATAAATTGATTTGGAAATGGAATAAGATCACCTTGACTTCCACCTGAAGATAATCTCCCTACCTTTTTTTATGGGGAGATCACAAAATCATTAGTTCAAGAACAGGCTCAGCAAAATAATCTAATTATGAAACTTGCAAATCAGATAACAAAGTTTTCACTCTAGTTTCTGCATAGATTCTTTGCTAATTGTAAACATGAAGCTCATATGCAAAGATTGCCAAAAAAATTCAAAGGGCAGTCGAGTTTTGGTAATAATTAAGACTTCCAAATAAATCTACCTTCTAGCAGCTAAGTCCAGTCGTGATTTTAACTGTGGGCTTTGATGTTCACGAAATCTTATGTAGAGATCATGTTGAATTGGAATCTCGACAGCTGCTGTGGGATGGTCGATATCACCGGCCCATATCTCTGCGTAAATTTAAAACGGATTTGTAATTTCATGAGAACAACCCAATTGCATATATAGACCTAAATTTCATTCAACAAGGAGTACACAAAATTAAGGCATCATTGAGAGTGATTATAATTTGTACAAATATAAGAATGGTTGATGCAGGTCAACAATCTTATTGGAGAGAATTGTAAACAGCTAAAAAACATCATTAACAAATAACAAAACGATGTTTTTGATAAATCCCAGAAACTAGAATCCAATAACCAAAAACTTAGCAAATGAATACAACACCAAATCGTGCACTTTACTGGGGACTCTCCACCACAACACAATTCCTACAAAATTCCCCCCTCTTTCC
The DNA here is from genome assembly GCA_003255005.1 of Begonia fuchsioides. Taxonomy (NCBI): domain Eukaryota; kingdom Viridiplantae; phylum Streptophyta; class Magnoliopsida; order Cucurbitales; family Begoniaceae; genus Begonia; species Begonia fuchsioides. Next base: position 71,415 of record QAOC01036253.1, on the reverse strand, counting down.
TACATGTTTGCCTATGTTATATCTCACATCCATCATGCCCTTCAATTGCCACACACAATAGCTACAAATGCCATGCAACTATCCTTGCAAATATCCTCCTTATGAGTGTCAGTTGTCCCTCTCTTTCGAGAAGGTCTTTAATATTGCAGGTGTATCATTTTTCTCGCTTTTTTTAATTCTCCAGAAAATTAATATAATGTTCATTTAAATATCTTTATGTTTGTCATTGGTATGACCTGAATTTTATCTAACAGAGAAACTTGTAAATTACCTGGACATTATCATAGAGTTCGAACAAGGGGACTGCGAGAAGTTTCAAATTCTTAGGCACTGCAAAGTACTCCCTTTCAGACAAGTGCACAAGGAAAAGCTTTTTACACTCCTGTTGAGATGGAAAAATGGGGAAGTGGAGAGAGAAATTTTAATAAGCCTCTGATCCATTTCAAAACAAGCATACATATATCAAAGCCAGTGTCTGTAACCTTGGGTTTTGTAATGTGGGGAGGACAATATGGATACATCATGGTCTCAAAATTTGGCCTCCACCATGTGGCCACACATTCACCAATCTACATATAAAAAAATAAAATAAAACAAAATCATCACTAGAAAAAGAAATTTGCCAATCATGATCCCCGACATTCATCAGATCGACAATTTAAATAAGTTTGTAGACACTAGTTCAGTAAACTTCGAGCTCATACAGTACCTGCCAGTCTGGTACGAGAGCTGCTGAATTTGCACCAAGCTTGCTAGTTAATTTTCTTTTTAGACCTTCAATTTCTGCAATACGATGTAACACACAAATCCCATATAGAGAATAGGGTAAATTAGAGAAATACACAAGATTCATAATTCGTAAACGATACACTAACAGAAAGAAAGATCATACCATTTTCTCCTGGTTTCAGATGCCCACCAGGAAGTTTGCAAAATGTATTGCCAATTTGCAGAAGAAGTATGTGAGGATGATTGTGTTCTTGGACCTAAAGATCATACATTTTTTATCAATGAAAATAATAGAATATTCCATACATACTTATTACCTGATTCAAAATGCATTTGTTTTAATTAAACCCTAATGTTTAAAAGGTAAAAAAGTATAGTGGACAGTGTTAAGATGGTAGCAGAAGAAAGGTAACACAACACAGATCTCCATGAAGAATGAGGCAATGAGACAAAATCAACCATGAATTTTTACAATTAATCATCATCTCTTTAAACGTTAGAATTCAATCTTATAGGAATCTACAGGCCAACAAAAAGCTTGAACTTACCGTTTAAGATACTTACTTGAAGAGAAATGTTTACACAACAGAATATGGAAAACTCAAAAACTTCAACCACAGGCCATCAATTTACAATGCAATATTCAGAAGCTTTATACACTTACGCACGCCATAGCAGCTTTCATCGTTGAGTGAACAAATCACCAACCCCGTAACACACTGTTTTGGTGGGACATAGTCTTGTGGTAAATTTTGCGTAAAAATTTCAAGGCTCACCATTTTGTACATTCTTTCTATCAAAAAAATTTTCTGTCACTGAATATAATTAAAGAGGGGAAAAAAATATTACCAGCAGGATAGCTTCGACGCTCACCCTCATCCCTTCTTTCATATAACTGCAGTTCAGAAAATACAGGAACAAAATTCAAAAAGTACATACACAAAGAATAGCAACATTTTCCCCTCACACATATTAAAAATCGCAAGGTAGGTAGAAAAACAGAAATGAACGATAAATACAGATTGAATCAGTTGAAATCCCACTTGAGTAAGCACGAGACAAAGTTCCGATCCTATTCTCCTTTCACGAAACTAATTATGGACATAAAAAATTAAGGTACTCGAAAGCTTATCTAGGGTTCCATAAAGCTTAGGAATAAATTGAAGAAAAAAGGAAACGTTACTTGAGTTTCATACGAGCAAGTCGATCAGCGACAGAGGTATCCTTCTCCATCTTTGGCTCTTTGGTTCCAAAGGTGTAGCTCGATAATGGATATGTATTCACTATCGACGAAGCCACCATCTTCTCTCTCTCTAAACTGAATTGCCGGAACGTTGAGAGAGAGAGAGAGAGAGAGAGAGCGGCTCAAGGACACGCTCTGTGCTCCAGTTATATTTCTTCAGTTAATTGATTTCAAAAATTTTAATTAACTTTTAACTTTTCGCTTTTCACTTTTCACTTTTCATAATATCTCATTAGCATATTTTTTAAAAATTATTTAACATATTATAATTAAATAATAAATTATATTATAATAAAATAAATTTAAAATTAATACCTCAAATGTAATAGTATGATACTGAAGGGTAGGGGTGGGCAAACACGTGCTAACGCACAGGTCCTGACCTTACTCGTACTCTGGAGTCAATTTAAATAGGATATCGATTATCGATAGAGATTTTATGTTGTGCATTGAGTTGATTAAAATATCGTGAGTTATGGGTCGGTTATAATTTGAACTCGACCCGACCCGTAACTTGCACAATTAAGGGCGTAAGACATTTCCTCTATTTTGAACATATAATCCAAAGCTAGAATGAGGTCAAGAGAATACGAATCATAGAAGGATTCTATAGCAAAAAAAGATAATAAGATCTCTCATATATTCTATTTATAAGAAAATAATTAATTCATAATTTAAAAGTACATAATTTTAAAAGATAGTAGTATCACACTTCCATATCCAAAACTGAAATCTAGACGAAGAATAATCCTGCGTGGGCTGAGTCGGGTTCCAAACTTAGCTTAAATATTTAAAAATTGATCAAATAAATTTTAGTTATCTATTTTAATTTTAGAATCGAAATTGCATTGTATTTCTCGATCTTGATTCTAAAATTACGGAATTGTGGCATCATGACAGGCTCCAGTCACGCTTTGGGCCTTCCGAGAGCGCATAAAAACACATGCTTTCTGCGCTTCATAGGGCAGGCCTCCGTTTTTATCTTAGAAATCCGAGAGCTGAAACCGAGAGCGATCTGCACTGACTTCACCGGCGATTTACAATTCCGGCATCATGACAGGCCGAGAGTCAGACGACTGTCTGCCACCTGGCTGGACTGTGAAGGTTAAAGTGAGAAAAAATGGTAAAAAGGACAGGGTAAGCAATTTTTTCTCTTCTATTTCACTCGAATGGATTGCTAGAAACTTAGCTATGCCGAAGATTAGGCTGATTAGTGATCTAAGTTGTGTGATTAATCAGTTCATATCGTGAAGTTCTATACTTTTATTCAATCATGGGTAAGAAACAAGAACCGTGAGTTCTTTATTTCTATCTTAGATTGCTGACCTGAAAGACAGTTTTTTCTTATTTTTTCGTTGCAATTACAGAATTTAGAGACAGCTCGTCGTGTAAGCGTGAATGTCGTTCATATAATTGTCATAAAAAAATCTTCGTTTTTTAAGTTTTTCTAATCGAATTTCTACAATTGTAACGAGGAAGAAATATGGTGGTATAATGCAAGTGAAATGTTGAGTATTGATCTTCAATCATGTCATTCATTGTTTCAGTACTATTTCAATCCTTCGAAAGAATTTAAATTTAAATCCCGAGTAGAAGTGCTCCGCCATATCAATAGAGGACGAATCTGCCATCCCAAATCTAAGCGAAAGGGAGGCAGCACTAAGCCATCAGCCAAAAATGTCCGTTGACTCAATCTATCTTCTGCATTATTTTTTGTATAACTTTACTAACAGTTATTCGATCTTTGGCTAGTACGAGATTTTATTTATTTTTGTTTTGGGAATTTTGATTATTCAAGCGATCTAGGTGTCAATTGAGAAAGCTGTAGTGAAAGGGTTACCCGCCGGATGGACGAAAGAAATGAAGGTGACAAAGAACAAAAATAAGATCAGAAAAGACTCGGTATTTGCTTTAGTTCTCGTATTATATATCACTATCGGATGTCTATTTTCATCATATTCGTAGTGATATGATTTCACCTGATATCTCCATTCAACATGAACCAAATGGCCCCTTGTAATTTTAATTAGCTTTTACTGTCCCTCCCCCCCTCTCAACTCTCTCTTTTGTTTAAATTGGCAGTTCTATACGGATCCTACAGGTAGATACGTGTTCCGTTCTTTGAAGGGTGTTCTTCGTTATGTCGAGTCCGGGAAGCTTGAAAGAAAGGCATTTAAGCTAAAAGACAAAAAGCAATCCGCTATTAATTCTAAACATAAACAATTATTGGTAAGTTTCTCTCATGCCTCATGAAGTTATCGATTTTTTTTACGTTATCGTTCACCAGATACATTGGCTGAATTTCCCATTGGTATAAAAACCAGTATATCTTAACTTTGCAAAAATATTACATATTCTATTTAAAAAACGACTAAATGAAGAGCCTCTTCCTCTGTATTAGATGCCAGCTCAATCCAAGAAAGATATATTAGCTATGGACAAAGCTAGGAAGCGTATTATTTGGGACGAAAAAGTATTAGACCCACTAAACACAATAGAAGAAGACAATCTAACTAAAAGCAGCAGCACTGAAGCATGCTCGCCTGCCCTGTCCAATGACGGTATGGTTCTGATCTTCTAAATCGATATTATTTGTTCTTTTCCTTCTATTGATCGATAAATTACATCTGTTGGTCAAAAATCTAAGTAATTCGTTTGAATTGATCTTAGGTCACGCCACAGGTCGTAAGACAGTAAAAGTTAATAGCCCAAAGCCACTCATGGGACAGAGCAGGTTTTCTGAACCCGTATTTGTTTCATCTACAAAAGACGGATTTCTCTCAGTCTCGGACGTGCAATCTTCAGGTGGTGAGACAGGAAGACGTGAAACCAAAAATGCAGAAGTTTGTAATCAGAAATCCAGAAAAAGGAAAGAGATGAACTTGCCCCGTCGAACTTCAAAACGACTTGCCGGGCTGGAAGCTGATCCAACATCTGAATTGAAAGTTAGAAACAGGGTTCGTGGAACTCCGGAGGAAAAAGATGGCAAGAAAATGGTCGAATCTAATGGAATATCATTAGTAACACAAAAACCACTTGTGGAAAAAGAAAATGGAAAGCAAGTAAACAATTCTACTGAAAGTTCATCAAATCAAGAAACAAGAAGCAAAATTCAAGGATCATGTAGTTCAAGCAAGAAATACGTTGGTGGAAACTTGAAGCTTTTAGATGAGAATGTAAGTAAAGAAAGATCTGAGACAGAAACTATAGTGGAAAAAAACAGAGAACCTGCTGTTGGATTGCCATTAGAGGAATTGTTGACCGATCCATGCATTGCATTTGCAATTAAAACTCTCACTGGAGATGAACTTCATCCTCCAGACAGCATGGCTGCTGCTTGTGGAGCAGAAATAACGGCTGATGAAAAGACTGATACGAATGAGAAGGCTAATGGGATTATAGACCTTTCACTCAAGGCTCCTCTAGGGGAGATATGGGCAGATCCTTGCATCAAATTTGCCATCAAAATGCTCATCGGTGATATTCCGATTGAGGACAATCTGAAGAATGTTCTGAAGGCGAAGCCTGTTAATGCTCTGGTTGGAGATGGAGCGGAAAAGAAACAATGAGTTATTATGATAGATATAACCTGCTGATTCTGATTCTGATTCTGATTCTGTACAGCTTTTGTTTACATCGTTAGTAAACAGGATCAATGAGTGGGAATAGTTGATATCAGAAAGCATCTCAGCTGATAATACCCAACGGTTCGATGCAGGATACTTGATCAAATGAATGGCTGAGATGTTGTCACATTCTTAAATATAGCAGCCATGCTAACATTTTGGATTTGTAGTGTTGTTTTCTGCTTTTGGGGATAAAGAGTCCTACAAAATCTTCACTTTTGGCTTTGGATAGTTTGCTATTTCCATTATCTAGCATGTAATCAAACGTTAGCTATGTTTTCAGTAGTGCAATGTTGGTATCAGATCAGCAGGTTGATAATATTTGACCCAAGGTGGAGATTTGCTAATAATATTGGTTCTAAATATGAAATAGGAAGCATATTGCTGATAATTTTGGTACCATTAATGAAGCTACATGTCTAAATATGAAAAGAAAAACAGTCGTATAAAGCAGTCCAAAGTTCAGAAATCATTGTATTAGCAGGCATTTTCATATATATAAACTAGGATAGACAATTACTTGAGTTTGAAACTGATAGATTCATTTAATTACATACTTTAACTGGATGATAGTCCTCTCACTTTTTCATTCCTTTCATGAATTTCCAGACTTGAAGCATGGTTGGCCTGTTTGCAGGATTCTCGGACAAACAAACACAGGCAATCTGCAGCATTTGAAGCATCATCTGCTTAGAATCTGTGTTCAAAACTGTTGGATCAAGAACATCAACAGCCTGCCCCTTTTTGATCTTCAGAAACACCCATCCCACCAAGTTTCCTCCTTCGATTTCTTTAAAATCAGGTCCAGTCGGCTCTTTCCCTGTCACCAGTTCGAGCAGAATCACCCCATAGCTATAGACATCGCCTTTCGTCGTGGACCGACCACTCTGGCCATACTCAGGAGGAATATATCCGAAAGTTCCGGCAATGTCAGTTGTGACGTGAGTCTCACAAGCACTGATCAGTCTAGCCAGCCCAAAATCTGCAACTTTTGGCTCAAATTCTTCATTGAGGAGGATGTTACTGGCCTTGATGTCTCGATGAATGATATGGGGAATGAATCCATGGTGAAGAAACGCAAACCCACGAGCCGAACCAGAGGCAATGTTGAACCGCTTCTCCCAACTAAGACCATCAAGAGTTCCGGTCCTGTTCCTCAACCATAGATCCAAGCTTCCATTCACCATATATTCATAGACTAGAAGCTTCTCCTCTCCAAGTGAGCAATACCCAAGAAGCGAAACGAGATTCTGGTGTTTTACTTTGCCCAAAGTCTCCATTTCAGCCATGAATTCTCGATGGCCCTGTGACTTGGCCTCACTCAACTTCTTAACCGCGACTAGTTTTCCATTAGGCAGAGTGGCCTTGTAGACAGTTCCAAATCCTCCATCTCCTATGATATTTGTCTTGCAGAAATTGTTGGTAGCTTGAAGAATATCAACCAACGTTAGTTTCATAAGAGGCTGCTCAAACATGGCAACGTTAATGCTCAGAGGTTCTTTCGATCGACTACTACTAAAGAAGTAAATGTTCGGGTCTAGGAAGCCATTAAGCTTGCTTTCCTCCATTTCGTCTGCCTCAGTTCGCCGGCTGCTTCTTCTTATCCACCTTTTCATAGAAAAAGCTGCTGTGAAAATGAGAATCATACATCCAACAACAATTCCAGTAACTTTCCAAGCATTCACCAAAGCCGATGTTTCCAAGTTTTTGATCTGACAATCTAGACCCAGTATTCTACCACAAAGATCTTTGTTCCCAGCCAGCACGTGCTTTGATAGATTTTGGCAAATACCATTTCTGGGAATGGGACCTTCCAATCTATTTTCTGCCAAATTCAGGTAAAATAGGTTCATCAGATTGCATATGTTATTGGGGATCTGCCCGGAAAGCTTGTTTCTCGACACATCGAAATACTCAAGTTGCATTAGGTCTCCAATTTCTGCAGGGATCGATCCTGTAAACAAGTTTCCATGGAAGTCTAACGATGTCAAGTAAGAAAGATAGTTCAAAGATTTCGGGATCAATCCTTCAAATAAATTATTGCTAAAATTCATGGCTTCGATCCTCCATGAAGTTGAATTCAAGAACAATTCATCCACTGGACCGGAGAATCTGTTCTGCTGGACGTAAAGGCCCACAAGGTTCAGCAAGGTGGAAAGGGAAGAAGGAAGATCACCATTTAAATCATTTGAGCTTATATCCAAATGGGTAAGATCTTTCAGATTGCCAAGGGCTCCAGGAACTAAGCCAGATAACTTATTCCTAGTTAAATTCAGCTTCACCAAGCGTGTTAATTGTCCTAAGCTCTCTGGGATTGTTCCAATAAGCTGATTATTTCCCAGATACAAACCTTGAAGTTTGATGGCGTCACCAAATTCTCTAGGAATTGAACCAGTTAGCATATTCCCAGATAAATCCAAGGTAGTAAGATTTGTCAACCGAGACAATGAGCTAGGAATTTTTCCAGAGAGAAGGTTGTTGTTAATCAAAAGATCCACTATCAGTTTGCAATTACGTAGTTCCTCAGGTATTGTGCCGGACAACCTGTTATAAGAAAGATCAAAGACTCCAAGGTGCTGAATAAAGCTCAAATCAGGAATATTCACCTGTCGAAAATACGCAGAATGCTTAGAAGGAATAGCCCCTGTTAATACATTGTGCGAAAGAACTAAGCACTGTAATTGAGCCAGATCCGCAATTTTCTCAGGAATTGATCCATTTAGGCTGTTATTTCCGAGGTCTAGAGTGGTTAATGAATAGCAATCTCCAACTTCAGGCGGAATACTTCCTTCGAGCAGATTTGAATTCAAATTGAGAACGGAAAGAGCTGAGAGATTACCAATTTCCTTCGGTATGGTCCCAGTCAACATGTTATTACAAAGAACAAGTCTTTGCAACGCAGCTGCATTCCCAATCTCTAATGGAAGAGGCCCCGCGAGTTGATTATTCGAAGCAGAAAATTCCATTAAGTTCACATTTCTCCATATACTTACGGGCAACGAACCAGTGAAATTGTTCGAGTCAAGATCTGCCACCATTAAAGGAAGCTGTGAAAGATACTCTGGGATTGAACCAACAAGCTGATTACCCACCAAAACCAGCTGGGTTAGATTTCGACAGTTCACAAAAGCATTTTCAATAGTTCCCGACAAAAAATTATTGTCAAGATCGATCTCGGCTAAAGACACTGCATTACATAGTTCTTCAGGGATTGAACCCGTCAACAAGTTGTTGCTCAAGCTAAGATGCTTCAGCAAAGAACAATTGCCGATCTCTAGAGGGATCGTCCCAGAAAAACGATTGCTTGACAGTAATAGCGAGTCAATCAGATTCCACTTTCCTAGCCAGTTAGGCAATGGACCAGAAAGTTGGTTCTTTTCCGCAGAAAATGTCAACATAGGAAGCTTCGAAAGCTCTTTTGGCAACGATCCAGTGAGCAAGTTGAAAGACAATATCAAGGATTTCAAATTCGTACACTCTCCAAGCTCCGGGGGAACCGAGCCATTAAGCTCCGCATAAACAAGATTAAGAATGGTCAGATTCTGAAGCTTACCAAAGAATTTGGGGATAGAACATCGAAGTGGGTTATAGGAAAGGTCAAGTTTACTCAAGGATTTCAACTGTGATAATTCTTCAGGCAATGGACCAGTTATAGAACAATCAGGTGAGAAAAAGTTCTCCAGCTGTGAAAGTTCACCAAGTTCCCGAGGCAAAGGACCAGAAAATAGATTAATGCCAATGTAAAGGTCGGTAAGATTCTTCAGATTACCAATTTCAGGCGGGATTTGACCGGAAAATGAGTTGTTTGAAACATCGACTGAGCTTAAAGACTGAAGCTTTGTAAAGAGAGTTAATGGGAGTGAACCTGTTAAAATATTGTTGCTCAGGTCTAAGAACTGCAACTTCGTCAAGTTTCCAATATGGTTCGGTAAATTTCCGGCGAAGGCATTGCCGGAGAGCTCGAGTGTCTGAAGCTCTCTCAGTCTTCCAATCTCCGGAGGGATTTTCCCGGTAAGAAAATTAGGACCCAGTCTGAGGCTTTCCAACTGAGTTAACTCGGTCAGTTCAATAGGAAACTGGCCAGAGAGCTGGTTGTCATTCAGAGAAAGCTCTTTTAAGCGCTTAAGGCCAGAAATATGCGGCGGGATTTCACCAGAGAAGAAATTAGAGGATAGGTCGAGAACAGCGAGCGTGGAGAGGTTGAACAAGAACGGAGAGAGGGTGCCTCTCAGAGAGAGAGTTGGTAAAGCGACCTGAGTTACCCGGCCGAGTTGACATGAAATTCCGACCCAGTTACAGAGCGGCACCGATAACTTCCAGGAAGAGAGAGCTTCAGGATTTTGAAGCGCATTTTTGAAAGAAAGCAAGCTTTCAAGTTCTGGGTTTTCTTTGTTCGAACCAGAAATGGCGTCGGAGCTCGTAATACAAAGCTCTAATACGAGAAAACACAGAAACATCAGCTTCAACAACTCCATGATCGAGAAAGGAAGAAGAAGAGAGCTCAAAGCTCAGGCAAAAAGGTACAGCGTTTCAAAAGTTCACCGGGCACCGCCACGAGTGAGGGAGAAGTTAAGGAGAGAGAGAGAGAGAGAGAGAGCGAGGGAAGGAGAGGAGGAGAAGGAGGTGAAACGCCATAGATGTTATAGAGGAGAAGCAGCGCCGAAATGGAGGGGTGTCAGAAGGTGGCACGCAGCTCACGTGATTTCAGACCTTTCTAACGGCAATACTATTTTCTTTCTTACTTTCACCCCTCAACTCTTTCGAATTTATGACTTTGGTCTTTACTGCAAAATAATCAAATTGATGATTTGTTCACATGCTGATTTTAGAATTTATTTTGAGTAATTTGTTCAACTACACATCAACATGTCACGAAAAATTGGTTCGAAAGATAATGTAATAAGTAAAACCATCGGTTCGGTTCAATTCCACCACTAGTTGAAACCAAACTAATTGGTTTATTTTTTTTTTTAAATGAACGGAACGAAATTGAGTGGATGTTGCCTAGATAACTCATCAACATTCCAAGAGATCAAGGTACGTTCCACATTAGCGTGCACGAGTATAGCTCAGTTAGTTTAGAGATAATAGATTGAGTACAAGAGTCTAGGTTCGACGTCAGCGTTGTCCTAGTGTGAAAGTTGTTACCCCCAATGTTGTGGTAGTTCCTTGGTATATCAGGTAAAGGTCTCATATCTCTGGGCCGCTGAGTCACCATGATTTAACCTCCTCATAAATTATAGGGTCTTGAGGATTAGAAATTTCGTCTTTTGAGTTGAATGTACGTTCCACGTTAAATCATTTTGATAGCTACATTTTACAACTTTCTATATTCAAAAATATTTTAATTTTAAAATAAAATAAAATAAAAAATATTATTTTATTAAAAAACAGATAATGGGCTAGGAATTTTGGGAAAGGTACAGATGGGGAGTCAGGAGAGTTCAAAGACCCAAATTCAGAATATTCAATGACTAAAATGCCCTTAAACGGTGACAGAGCTAGGCATTTTAAAGCTTATCTCTGTCGCTGCCAGCCCAGGTATTTTGAAGTTGGCGGAGGGTCGTTTTCGTCATTATAGTTTCATCCATGAGGAAACGGAGGTGATTTTGACTATAATATGAGATGTCCCTTGTGTAGGAAACAAATCAATTATATTTATTTTTATTAATTAAATATTATTAAAATGACTTAAAATTTCAATTACATAATTATAATATTATAAGATAAAATTTAAATTTTTTTAAAATTTATAAGATTTATTATAATTTTTAATTATAAATAACAAAATAATTTATTAAAAATACGTATATTTTTTTTATCAAAAGTAATATTTTTTATTATAAGATAAATTTTAAAAATTTCAAGATGAACTCGTATGTCATTGCACTTAAAAGTTGAAAAAAAGATATAAAAAAAAATCAGAAGTGGTTATAATAATTTTTTAATAATTTACTTTTTTTATTATTTTCATTAATAATTAATTTGTAATTATTTTTTTATTGAATATTTTTTCTAAAATCATTTTTAAATTTAAAAGGATAATATTATATGAGTTTGCTTCGGAAGTTTTAGAATTTTGCTATGATGTTCATATTGTAATAAATTATTTTATTAATTTTAATAAAAAAATATAATAAATTATACAAATGTTAAAAAAATTTAAGTAAAAATATAATAAAAAAATATGTGTGAATGATGTGCAGAAATAAGAAAGAAATAATCCCATTTTAAGAGAGAGAATTTGAGAGCAGTGGTTGTAATGATTTTAGAGTACATTGTCTTCTGATTCAACGCCAGACCCCTCCAGGAATCATCAGTCGATGCCGTCTGAACTTGAGAATATATTCATCGTCTTTTATTATCATAATTCTTTAAATAAAATAAATAAAAATAATGTGTACTTGTCCATGTAATTAAAATCAAAGAAGGGATGAAAAGAGCCGAGAGATGCGTGCACGCCTTGGTTATCGAAGCGAAAATTAAAAAATATATATATGTATTTTTTAAAAAAATGAATTACTATTTTTGGGTGGTAATTCAAAAAAATGGAAAATATATCAAAGATGGAATATTTGAAAAAGACTGTGAAATGAGTTGCGTAGGTTAAAACTATGAGTTTATCTACTCTGCCAGTCATCACTTTTACTGCCAGCTAGCTACCTGCAAATATTCATTCTAGAGAGAGAAAGAGGACAGAGAAGGTATAAACTTCTCTCTCTTTCAATTTAGCTTGATCCACTCTTGGGACCAACCAAACCAACTACGCAATAAAAACCGAACCAAATCGTGCGTAAATTACGAAATAATGTTTGAGTTTGGGTTGTATCACAGCTTGAATGTCAATTGTTTAGTTTGTTTTGGTTCCGTCATGTTTTGTTCACGAACACGGGATTTTAATATGGATACGTCGATATCGAACCAACCGGTTCTTTCAGTTGGGTTATCCTAGACAGGGATCGTCTCGTAATGAAGAAATTATCCAGGTTATTCGGCCCACATGAACCCGCCATTAGTTCTTATAAGTAGGGCTGGGCAAAGCTCGGTTGGGTTTATTTTGGACCGTACCAAACCACGTTTTTTAGGTTTCGATTTTGGTTTCAAAATTGAAACTAGCATGAGATTACACTAGAACCAACCAAGCAAAATTTATAAGTTTGAGCTTGTGGGATATTGTTTTCTCACAAAAGATATCCTATTTTAATTAAATAAATTAAAATTAAGAAAAGTGATATTCTTCATGCTCACTATATCCAATATACAGAAGACGTGTTCGATTCGATTAATTTATTTTTGGGAAATCAAAGAGAAGCTAAGTTTGATAATTCATAACCTTTTCCAACTCCAAATAGAAAACACTTAATTTAATTATACATCAAAGCTTAACTTATTTTACTCCTTTTAATTCTACGTCTAAAATCTTGCGTAGTGATGGTCTCAACGAATTTGTTTTTGGATTTCTACAAAAAAAATGTATATTAGTTGCAGGGGAAAACTCTACTTCTACGATGATTTTTAATCTCTCTGTCTCTCTTCCTCTCCTTCTCTTTATCTCCCTCTAACTAAGTAACTGGAGCCGTATTTTCTAACCGGCACAATATTCTCAACCAATACCTGTCTTTATCTCTCTCGAAATCCTCACTAAACACATCTCTCTTTCTATAAAATCCCTCATTTTCGCCACACCATTGCAATGTTTCATCAAAGCGTACCTCTCTCTCTTTCTCTCTTCTTCTTCTCTCTATCTCTCTCTATGTCAAGGAAGATGGAGCCATTGGTACTGGGAAGGGTGGTGGGAGAGGTGGTGGACATTTTCAACCCAACAGTAAAAATGAACGTAATCTACAACTCCAACAAGCAAGTTGCCAATCATCGACATTGGTGGCGATGATTTGAGATCTGCTTATACTTTGGTTAATATTTTTCCTCCATAATTTCAATAACCCTCTTATGTTTTTTAACCTAGCAGTTTGTTTTTCCCTTCAGATTATGACTGATACAGATGCTCCCAACCCCAGCGATCCTTGCTTAAGAGAACATCTTAACTGGTTTCTTCACTGTTCTCTCAAAAATTTCCTTCAATTGCTGAATAAGCTCATTATACGATTTGAAATTATTCTTATCAGCGAATGCTTTTTTCTCTGCAGGATGGTCACTGATATTCCAGGCACTACTAATGCTTCCTTCGGTGAGTTTTCTTCACTAATTCAATGATTCGAGTTCTGTTCTTCGAGCAGTGTTCCAATTATCAGTGTTTATGTAATGAACAGGAAGAGAGATAGTAAGCTACGAGACACCAAAGCCAATGGTAGGAATCCATCGATACGTGTTCATCTTGTTCAAGCAAAAAGGAAGACAGACAGTGAGAGCTCCGTCGTCAAGAGACCATTTCTGCACCAGAACCTTCGCAGAAGCCAATGCCCTCTCTCTCCCAGTTGCAGCAGTCTATTTCAACGCCCAGAGAGAGAGAGCTGCGAGAAGAAGATGATTTCATCGCCTCCCAGCACCGACCAGCCATTAAAATGAAGAAATAACTCCTTGGTTTCTAGGGTTTACTACAAAACGTGGGTGAAAACGAAGAAATGTGAGAGTTGGGCACTGTTTTACAGCGCTGGAGCCGAGTATGGAGTATGGAGTCTGGTTTTGCGCTGCTTTTAAGGATTAACGACCATGTGATTGGAGAAGAGGAGCAGACAGGATCTACGCTTAGGTTATGTCGTAGACGAAGGCTACGTGGCAAGCGTTAGGTTTCTCGTTTGTACTTTCAGCTCTTGTTTTACGGAGATCTCTCTTTTAAATTATTGAATTTAGCCTCTCAATTCTGACCTCACATTATTAAATTCATATTTTTCACGAAATATTTGACGAAATTTAGAAAATTAAAAAATTAAATATGGTTTTGGATAAAGCCTTTTGATAAACCCTTTTTATAATCCGGAATTTAACCTAGAACGGCATACTGAATCGGATCCAGCGTTTAAATCTGATTTGGTTTTGCCATGGCCTTCATAATCCATGTTTCAGAAATCGACCCAATTTCAAATTTGCAGAAAACCAAAGACAAAAACTAGGCAAACCAACCATAACCGAACCCAAACCAATCCATAAAAAAATAGTCTGGTTTTGATTTGGTTTGAATTGGACCAGTTCATTTGTTGGTTTCTAAAACTCTAAAACCGAACCAAACATTTTGGTTCCAACAAGAGATCGAACCGGGCAGGTCCCACCCGTATCAAAACCATTCATTTATAATTTTACACAAAAAAAAAGCATAATATGCCATAAATTCTCAATAGAAAGGTTTTTTTTTGGCTCAGTTCTCTGGAACCAGTTAAAAGATGGCTAAGCTCTATGGTAAACCAAGTCAATACCCGAACCATCAAACCGACCAAAACTTCCCGTTCACGAGGTTCGCTCTTGACTCGAAACCTTTATTCTGTTCGATATGAATACTATCAAAATGAGACAAAAAACACAGCAGAAAATACGATCAAGTTACTCGAAGTGCATCTTTGATCTTCTTAATTGTGCACGAAATCAGATTATTTACGGTCTCGACTGATTCCATGGTGAGCTTCGCCGAAGGAAGACTGCTCACCAGAATTTGGAACGAGACCGTTAGCAGGCAACCTCCGTTGCCTCTCCCATCATCACAGCCGTTCGATCCCAAATAGCTTGATCGACCATCTCGAATAATAGAAAATCCAGACGGTAAGAGACACACGTAGGCCGAATCTCCCCCCTGCATCACCAGGTTGATCGATGATGTGTCAACCGGAGCATATACGATCAACGACCCGGATGAGTCCGACCATGTCTCTTGCAAGATCAACATCGTGCTATCGTGTGGATTAACCGCCTGCGAAATTGACCGAAAGGCGAAACCATAGAATCCGAGTGTTTAAAATTTATAAACGTTAATAAAACACGATTTCCATGACTTTGTAAGAATAAAGTATTTATCGGAAAACTCACACGAAGAAGAGAGACGCAATTGGCACGATCACGACCCTTAGCAATGCGAACCATTTCTTGCATTGGTCCACCATTTGACAGAATGTCCCATTCACTCCTAAGCCGGACATCGCTTAAGAATTCGAACACTCTCTGTTCGGATACGGGAATCCAAAACGAGGTTCCAGCACTCAATACGATACCCGGTGGCTCACCTGGATCGTCCATGCTTTTTCTGATCATCATCTTCACATCTTCGCTCAAGTTACCAACGAGAAGTTTTTCCCACTTATGCAGACTCGAAGCACAAATCCCCGAGCAGAAATTGCCGACCATTCGTTGTGCTAGCTTCAACATGCTTCTCCGACCACCCAAAGAGATTCCTGCTTGAGAAAGAAAAAAAAGATCACAGATGCAAAAGATCCGCAAGATCCGAGGAAAAAATGAAGAAGGCCGGACAAGAACCTGTTGGATCGTCGTTCGGGATGGACGAAGAAATTAGAATAGCTAAGCATTCACATTGTCGTTGTAGCGTGACTAGCCATCTCTCAGCACCAAATCCATATCCCGAGCTTATTAATGGGCGGTAGAGTTGGTGAATATATGTCTCGTCATACTCGGCGTGCTCCACCCAAGTCACCTGCAATTTTGTGCTAATATATTATCTTTAGTGCAGATGATTTAGTTCGAAAACTTTAAGTTTCTATCAGTTGAAACAAGCAATTCGATAAAACGATTTTGTTCCGAACGAAAATCCGATTCGCTATAACCTTAAGAAATTTTATTTACCTTTGAGTAGCCATTAGGCATGTCTTGCACGATGCAGCCGGAAGGAAGCTTCCGGCAACTGAAAAAGGGGCCCGAATCGGACGCTTCTTGGTTGATATCAATCGACACATCGACCACCGCCCACAAACCATCAGCATGTTGCTTGCAGAAGCGGAGGAATCTGATCGGACGTACAGGAACCAGTGGAGAAAGGACTTGAAGCTCTGCTGTGATCTACACATTTATTATGATCTCAATGAGCTTCCACCACATGATTAACAATCAGAACCGAGGAAGGACAAGCAATAAAAAGAATACACGAACCAATTGAAATGCGCCATTTCTCGTTCCATTCATGCCATTAGATATCGTATCAATAGTTGCCGCTCTAGCTATCAAGCACGGAAACATATGTGCCCACCGATTCTAATCCAAACGCATGCAAAAAATATTAACATTGTATTTAAGATGATAAACAGAGAGTATAATCCAAAGTTATAATTGAAATGATCTTTAAACTCCTCGAAACTACCGTGTCCATCAAAGTCTCAACGAGTGCCAAGCTGTTGATGATCACCATTTGAGAATCTCTCGTTGCCTCCCGCTCAAATCCAGGCCGGAAATTTCCAATAGAAGGATTCGAGATTCTTGCATACTCTTCATAATTCAAAATCTCTTTTCCACCTTCTTGATTTTTGATCCATAATGGACTATCTACATGAACAAGCCGGAAGAGTTCATCCATGGCTGCCGATGCAAGATCGACAAACATCGTTCGATCAAAATGACCATCTCTCAGCAGCATCGGAGGCATCAAACTCGAGGCTCCATCAACCATGTCAAGCCCCAGAGCTGGGAAATTTTCGACCGAATTGGCGCTGTCATTCCTTCCGACTGCAAGTTGTAAGCTCGGCGAAAGAGGCCGGCCCAAAAACTTACCAGCCAACGCACAAATTCGACTTAGCTCGTCTTTCAAACGAGCATTTTCAACCCTGAGATGGTGTTCTTCAAGCGAGACATGGCCAGGAACAGCAGGTCCGCCACAAGTATTACAGATCGGGTTCGAAAGAGCGTCCTTAATCATAACATTTTCCGCTATAAGCTTATCGTTCTCTTGCCTAAGAATCATATTTTCGTGTCGTTCCAGTTGTGTCTAGAAGGGAAATACTCCATTAAAGAAAGACCAAATCGACAAGAAACAAGATCATCGAAAAAGATCACAAGTTACCTTCATTTGCGTTCTTCTGTTTTGAAACCAGAATTTCACTTGCTTATTTTCCAAGCTGAGCCTGTTGCTGAGTTCAGTCCTTTGCTTCTCATCAGGGTGGGGACACTCTTTGAAGAAACTAAACAAACAAAAAAGTTCCAAATGTTCAGTATATGGATTAAAGAAAAAGAAATCACCAAGAACTTTGCAACGAAAAAAAAACAAACTTTTCAAGTTCTTGAATCTGATGAGGAGTATGCCTGTGATACTTCTTCCTTCTGCGTGGTTGTTCTTCAGATCCATCTCGTTCATCCCCTGATGGAGCCTCACTGCCTGACCTGCTATCGTACCCATCTTCTCTAAATTTACCCACAAAACCAGCCTCCAAATGATCCCCTAAAAGACCCATTTCTCCATTAGCCTCCATGTTTCTCTGCAACAGAAAACTCTAATCAAAACACGGCCAAACGCTCATAAAAACTTCATTTTCTGGACTGCAAATGAGGATGGGTGAAGAACAGTGAAGAGAGTGAAAGGAGTACTGTGGCTATATAAGGGGAAGAAGAGCTTGGCATGGAATCGATCAGCGGTGCAAGATGGCAAAAACGTGGAGTCTCTCTCTCTTTCTCTCTCTATGTGCTTGTGTACTGTTTCAATCTGATCTTCTCTATTTGAACCTGGTTTTTGAGAGGCTTCCATGGAGAAGATCCAAATCCCCTTTTCTAAACAGAGGCATTTTTAGACTGAAGCACCAATCAAGTAAAGCAAAGACACAGCAATTGACATCTTTTTCCAGTGGAAACAGAGAGAAAATAGCTGTTTCTTGTCAACGCCCCTGCATGAATAATGCCGGGGTTTCTCTTTCTCTCTCTAGAATTGGCCCTCTCTGAGCCCCATTTACAGGTGCAATGAGAAACCAGAAAGAAGACAAGAAAATCCCTTTTTCCCTGATCCCATTTCACACCCCCTCTTTCTCTCTCTTCGAGAAAAAAAAACATTATAAAAATGAAACGAAAACCCTAATCCCTTTCTCAGTTTCTCTCGTTTGACCACTTGTTTGTCAGCACAAAAAAACACCAAAAAAGTCAGAAAAATGAGAAAATAGTTCAAAAAAGAAGAAAAAAGTGAGCTTTCAAAACACCCACCTCAGTTTCACACCAAAACCAGCATGAACCACGAACCGTCAAAAGCACCGCATCAGAACACGAAGAAAAGCATTCATTGGGGCTCCTCTCTCTCTCTTCTTTCTCTCTCTAAAATGGCTAAAACACAGAATGGAATAACGACGATCCAACCTACCCCAGCACGAAGAGAAGAGTACCTTTAATATGAGACAGAGAATGGATGAAAAGCTACGGCGATAGAAGGGGGCTTTTACAGCGACTCCAAAAGAAAACAATGGCTGTTCAAATTCTCCCTCTCTCTCTCCTCACTCAATCTCTCTCTAGATGGCAAGAGAATAAGACAAGACTCAATCAAACTCGAGAGAACCAATCAGTCTTGCAAGGAAATAATTGAAAATTTGAGAAAAATAATAAACAATCCATCGAGTCAAGGAGATGCGCTGACCAAGACCAACCAAGATTGGAATCGCAGACCAAATCAAAAGGTCAAACCTTTATCAAAGACGCCTGGTCGACATATAGCCAAATGAATATTCCTTTTTATTTTTTCATCTTCATTTTGTAAATTATGACTTCATTGCTTTGAAGGTGTTTAAAAATTCCTAATTTAGTAAGATCTTAGTATTTCTAGTGTTTGGAGTTTCTAATTCAATAAGATCATCTAGTTAAATAACGTAAATTTCTTATTCAGTTAAAAGTGTAGTTTAAAGTAATTCTAATAAGTACGCTCAAAGTCAACATTTTATTGTTACCTAATCCAAAGATCTTCATTTTAATTAGCGATAAACTTACAGTTTGAGCTCTAAATTAGGACGATGTTGTCGAAAATGTAAAGGTCAAAATTTCGATCATTTTGTTATAAAATTCCTAATGAATTATTCAAACAATCATGTTTAAAAAGTCAAAATTTGATCGTTATCTAACGAATTTCTAAGTATCGTTTAAAGTTTAAAATTAGAATAAGATCTTCTCATTAAATTAACGATAAATTTATTAATGGAGCCCTAACTAGTCTGACTCGTTAACTAATTAAGCCGAATTGGTAAGTATTTAAAAAAAAAGCTAAATATGAAGTTCTATGCTTACTATATTGAAGTGAAATGTAAATAATTGTCCCATTATCTTCTAAACTCAGAGTTCTATGCAGCAATCTTGTGTGGAGGAGTACAGCACTGGTTCATGGAGGTGCAAATTGGGCCAATCCAAGTTGATTGCCATTACTAAACTACTAAAGGGGGTTCTGATTATTATTATTAATTACTATATTTCATTGATATTTGAGTATCATATCTTGCATTCTTTTGTTTTTTATTTTGCAAAAAATGTACATAATTTAATGTGACCGTGACTACAAGACACATGTCCTCTATTTGGCCAGCCAGAGTGACCGAATTCTTCGCCACGTAAAGAATCTCTCTTATTTTATTCTGTAATCATATTTTGATGGTATATGAAACGACGATTAGTGTGGGCGACTAGCTACGTCGTGTGTGCATGGATGATGTTAACCGATTCGATCGATTTTGGTTTGAAAGAGTCTCGGAAGCCAAATCATGGTGGGCGACAGAGTCTCGATTTTGGTAGGACCCTTCCCTGAATTCCAGTCCCGGAGTCAAGCTTATATCAGCTCATAAATGAGCAAAGGAAACGATTGCAATCAATCTAAACACAAAAAAGCAGTAGGAATATACATCAGAATCTATCTCAGCAAGTTGAATAGATAATGTCATAGTGTTGATTAGGTTATGACACACAAATCAAGTGTTAAATAATCACAACCACCTTAAGAGAAAAAACACGCATTTTCAAACACAGATTCGGATAAATTCACCTTAATTTAGCATCGCTCGCTACTCGGTTCAGATGGCTGCCAGCCAAGTTTACCTTGTTGGCATACTTAAGTTCTTGGGCAAATTGTAAATTTGAACAACTCCATGTATCCCAATTGTGCTCTTGAGAAACCCTTCTGGTTGCTCTGTGTTTGTCGAATTCAATCCTTTGTCTGGGGGCGCTTTGAGACCGGACCTTTGCTCGAGAAGATTTGGTGTTGGACATGTAATTAGGGTGGCCAGCCAAAAACCCCCACGAGAACTCGCTCCTTGATGGTGTGAAAGGCCCTTTTGTCGAATGAGAACTACTTCCCGGCCTCGACGAAGTTGACTGAACAAACGGCCTGTTCACTACTTCATCTCTTCCATTTTGACCCTTCAAAGAGCTCAAAGAGGTGGCCTCCGCTGAAGACATGCTTGAAATTGAATGTTTTGTCGAGTACTTTGAGGGCGACTCCATTGATGTGAAGCTTGCATCGTTATGATCCAAATTTAATCCGAACCGAGATGTTTTGAGTGTCCGATTGACTTGTCCTGTGCTGTAATGAGGCTTCCAAGTGTCTACTTCGAGGATTTTGTCGGTTTTTTCATCTTGAGAGCGGGGATTTTTCAGTGACACGTCTCGATGATTATTTTGAACACTTTCTTCCATCCACGAGTCTAACCAGCTTGAACCAACTCGTGATTTATCAGCATCAATGACTGACTTTGAACCACATCTCTGCAAGTTTGACCAGAAATCGAAAGTACAGAAGATCAATGACATCCAATTATAAGAACACTAAATGAGCTTAATATCTCATCTATATTTTCAGACATTTTTTTTTCTACATTTCACAATTTCAATTTTTCACTCGGTAAAACTTGAACTCACCCTGAAGGTTGACAATCCTTCCTTTTTGCTATTTCGTCCTCGAAGCTGATACTCGTTTCTGTTCGAAACCGAATGACCCTATCAACAAAATGACAAGAATCAGTAGCTTACAACAAAATGGAGATCACAAAAGATCTTCTTACATGTTGAGTAAAATGGGAGGATTTGTTCGTGGGACGTGTAGATTCGGAAGGATGTGATCGACCGGCACGAACACGAGCCTGCACTCGAACAAGTGTTTGCATTCGTCTTAGCATGTCTGTCGTTTGCTTCCTAACTATGTGGCCTCGCACTAACGACTGGAGTTTCACTAATGCTTTAAGTGCTCTTAGTGCTCTCCTTGCCTAAAACACTTTCCACAAATCGATTAGAGACATCATAAAGATAACTTTTTTCACAGAATCAGTTCAATTAACCACCAGCAAACACGAAATACAAAATATAGTAACTAATACAGTACCAATATTGAGACCAAACCCGTCTATCATAAGTTCAGCTCAATCAGGATAAAAAAACGACTGTAAAAATCAGTTTAGACTTGAAATATATGTTAAAAAGTATTGAATTTCCTCAAACAGCACGCTTGTTTTTAAGTAGCGATGATAAGCATATTATTATCCGAGAGAAACTCACCATCTAAGAGTTATTTTGGGTCGATTTTGAAACCAGATCTTACTGACTAACTGGCTAACATAAGACACACTTATCATCAAATTAGGAATGACCAAAGCAACAAAGGAGAAACAGATAGAAAAGAAGAGAGAGGAAAAGAAAAAGTGAAACTGTAGGCAATTGTTTACAGCAAAGCAGTTGAATTAAACTCAAAAGCAGCGGGGACTTAAACTATTGTTTACTTTAAGCTGGCACTGGGCCATCAACTGAAACTAATATTCTCAAAGTAAGAAACACACGTGTGAGGCGTTCACATGTTTAGATAGAAGAAAAAAACAGTGGTTTTATTCTAGTATGGCAATGTGCGGACAAAATGGAGTTTTGATTGATCTTCTGTGATGGTGAAATCATTTCAAAATCACCAAACGGATCTGTCGGTCAGTAGTTTTCCTGGAAATTTCTAGTGATCAGTTTTCTGTTTGTTTCCCCAGAAAAAGTAGACCATATTTTGAGAGATTCTCTTAATTTTAACACAAGATTAAAGGAAATTTCTAAATCCTGTTTCCCACATAAGAACAACCCATTAGTTTCATAGCTAGAGTTCTTGAATTAAAAGTTTTCTCAACGGCCAAAACAAGCTGAGTTTACTGAAGTTCATTTCTCTCAGAATTACCAGCGGAAGTTCATTAATTGTAATCTATTCATGGGAAAAAAACTAGTAATTCCAGTCACAAAGTAGGGGAAATTTAGGAAAATAATGGAAGAATTAGAGAAATCAAATCACCAGATAACCACGAAAAGCAGACTGTATTCTTATTGAGGCTATCTCCTCCACCCTCCGACGATGGCAGCTAATTTGGCTCGCTCCTCCACTTGTAAGTCGGACCACTTCTGCTGCCGCATGAGCAGCTGCGAGGGCAGCCTCCGCCACCGCCGCCGTAGCAGCGGCGACGGCTATGGCGTGCTTGTTCGCATCAAAGGGCTCACCAAAAGCGTTGGGCTGAGTCCAAGTTTCGTGAGCGGGGGCTTCGTCATTAGGGAAGGAAATGGCGAATCCCCACCGCTTTGCTTTGTTGTTGTTGTTCTTCTTCTTCCTCCTTTTCTCCCCGTCATTGCCGGAGTCGGAAGCATCAACGGTGACCCTTTTGGAACCGAAAAGGCGCCGGAGAAAGCCCATTTTTCATTTGTCTGCAAATGGGTTCGCCGAGAACTCCATGGATTTTGAAGCGTTGTTAGTTTTCTTCCAAGACACAGATTGAGAGAGAGAGACAGAGGACGGTGGCAAAGCTCAAGAAAGTGACGAGACAATTTCTCAGTAACTTATTATGGGCTTGCCGAAAAAAAAGCATAGTTTTAGGGCGGGGTGGGTGAGCTAGCGAGTAGGACCCACGCGTTTTAAGTGCGGATATTTTCGTTGCCCACTTGACTCTGTCCCTCATCATAGTCAACCTCTAGGGTTGACCATGATTTATCCTTAAAATAGTTTTCATATCTTGATGATGTTCAAAGTAGTTGTTTGCATGATTTGCGACTCTAGGGTCCAGGCGTCATCACTCTTCACGTTGCCACCAGAGTTGGTTTAAGCTTTTATCTAAACCTGTCGTGTTCGAGTTTTGAATCTTATAATTTCTTTTGATAGAAGTCAAGTCTGGAATGAAGCTGATCAGTGTCATCTCATTTGAAATCCTTAATCGGTGTTTTTAATCTGGTTTGAATCTTAATCTGGTTCAGGTTACTGGGCAAATAAAGTACTCGATCACGTTAGGCATGTACCAAATGATAGAAAACTGAAGATCATATTCATGACTGAAGATTACAGTTGAAGAAATTAACTCTTTAGAAAGACTCCTAATAATACCTACTCATGATCAGCACCGTTGATTCTCTGGTATCAGAGAACTTACAGAAACGATCTCACATTAAGTTTCTTCAGAAAATAACCAAATTAAAATTTAAATGTTTCTATACAGCGATGAGTTCTCTGTTAGGCAACTCAAGCCTTCCAGTCATTATCCATGGCAGCATCAAAATCAGAATTAAAGAACCCATTATCCAAGAAATCATTGGCTATGTCCTGCATCATGCTATCTTCTTGCAAATTGGGATAGGCGGACGAATCCTGCGCCCTCTGACTGAATTTGTTATTTACACTGCCAACAGATGAGTTACCGATCGAAACGCCTTTGAAACTGCCGCTTTGGCTCGGAACCAGCCCGGGGCCATTGATCCCTGACAGATTGCTAGTGGCCGGCGATGACAGGGAAGGGCTTCTGCCATATCCGATGCCACCACTTCTGGTCATATTGCCGCTTGGGTTCGGCCCTGATCCAGCATTAGACATCTGTAGAAACTGCTGGATCATCCGATGCTGTAAAGCTTGATTGCCCGGACCCTGACGATGGCTTTGTTGAAGTAGGCCATTAGGGGTCAGGAACCTTTGCGCGAGTCCATGCATCTGAGACTCCGAGGGAGGCAGATTCGGGCTTGAGAAGCCACTGGCTAGAGAGTTGTCCATAGATCCAGGGATCAAAGGGCCATTACCTTGGAAGCTAGAGGATGGACCATGATTTATCGAAGATGACGCATCCGGCTGATGCGAGCTAGGATTGGAGTCCATTGGGGTCGGTCTCATGCGCGGATTTTGGTACGTGGAGAGTGCCAAAGCAGCTTGGGCAGCACCACTCAAAGCTCCTCGGCCCACCATTAGAGGGCTGCTATTAACTTGGTTGTTCAGACTTGGATGCATTGCCATTAACTTATTTAGAGTATTTCTGTCCGTGGGCCGGGCTTGAACATTTGCCAAGTGCTCCAGCTCTTGCATTTTCTTAGTCCGCAATCTGGAGGCAGCAGCATGGCGAGGATAATTTTTCAACCCTTCTGCAACCACAATGGCGAGAATAATAAAATAAACGTAGTAATTCATTTGCTTGCATGCTCACCAAGTCATATTATAATGCAACCAAGAACAAACATGGTCTCTCCATATCAGATATCCCTTTTCCAGACATTCGAGTAATTTTTTTTCAACCTAGAACTAAATAATGATAGTCAAAGGATATGGATAAAAGATTACCAATAGGCCCAATGTTGAGCTCGCAGGAGAAATCGATCAGATCTTTCATGGTATTGACAACTTGAGATATCTGTGAGGGCATAGAGAAGAGGAAATGAAATAAACTCAAGGAAAGATAACGGATAATAAAGCGCTTCTAGACGCTAATGGAAACAAACCTGCAAACACCTCACGTATCGCTTAGAGAAACCCAAGTCATTAAGTGACTGCAACTCCAAACTCTTAGCCAGTTGACGGCTGGCAGTCAGCATCCTATGTATGCAAATATCAATTTTTATTATTCTCTTTCATTTATGAGCTGATAGACACTAGTTTTATTCAACTTTAAACTAATACACGCAGAGTTATCAATTTACAAGAAGCCGACAGCTAGAGCAGTGAACTTAACAGGCTAGGCCTTGATTTCCATTGTTAGAGATGCTGTAACACAAAAAGATAGCTAATATTGCTTGATTGACTCACATATTGCTATTAGCTTCTAAATCTTTCAGTGACACCCCTTCTGATCCGCCTTCAGTATTTGTACTCTGGCATTTTTGAGCTACCTGGACTAACTGATTCACCTACAAAATATGCATAATTCATTAAACGAACATATGCATCAAAATTGAACCAGAAACAATTAAAAAGTGTAAAATGAAAATGAACATGTTATTGAATGACAACTTAAAATTTTAAAACTTTCCCATACCTGAGGTGCAATCAACCTACGGGGAAGGAGTTCCTCATGGCGCCGAGCACAAAACTCCCAGGACAATATCTGCATAACATTGAATCCCATCATTACAATAGTGTAAATAATTCAAGCAAAAAAATTATATCTCACTTTCAAGTCATTAGAGAATATGATTCGAAGCTGGCCTTCGCAGACAACACGAAGTTGCTCATAAACACTCTCTTGAACAGCTTTTCCATACTCCAACATCATAACTCCAGAATTAAATCTATATTCATGCGGCAAATCCAAAAACAGAAGCTCATCGATGACCCCATTGCCAAATTTGATCTCATTTAGTCTGGGAAGTACTTCATAAGTAGCCTCTGAAAACCAACCCCATGTAGTAACGTAAATTAGCCAGATCTCATCACAGATCAATAACTCAAGACGTCTATTGCTGCAACACTAAACATATGAATGTCTACATATCATATGTCTGCTGCTCTCAATAACATTTATATTTCGTACAAGTTCTACAAGCACCCTTGTGGATCTAATAACAAGCGCATATCCAGGAGCAAAACATATAGAATGCTTACATTAGTAATAACATATTATACAATTTTATGAACACTCTTATGGCTAAGGTTCATTAAAATAGCCAAAGAAGGCCGGCTATAAAATGTTAATAAATTAATAAAACTCAACAAAATTGTGGATAACAAGTTGTTTACATACATACTACCTTTTAATACAGTAGAAAAGTGAAACTTTGAAGCTGAAGGAAGAATAACATCACAAAGAAAGAGAGCTTGTAAATTTGAACTTAATGAAATTAAAACCATTAATGTGCTTACCAAATCCTCTTCCAGATTTAGATCCACAGATATCACATTGCCATGCATCCTGGTAAAGAGGAGCATCAAAGAAGAACTATGAATTAGATTTTCAAAAAATTCAACCAAATAAATTTGTGCATTTTGTATCATCAATAAGTAGAAGAAAAGAACAGTCACTATCAATAGGTTTGTGCACAAAGAGCCAGATTTTATAAATCCGACATATGTACATAAAGATGTGCACTAAAATTTGATGGAATAGCACAAATCTATAGTATACTAATCGATATCTACTAAATTATCATAAGTGCATTACTAATTCGGTAGCCCTTTTTATGGTGAAAAAATTACACAGGTTCTTATCTCAACCTATTGAAAGAGAAGGACGAAAGAGCACGATCACGAAATCTGGAAAAAAGTCAAAATTAATATACTCACCATGGCTGCTTGAGGAAACACACCAAGTGCATGATGGCCATCATTATCATACAATGATAAGCACCATCGTTTCTTGGCACGTGGAGAGTAATACTCTGTTACAAATTTTCTCCAATAGGCAATGCTATTGTCCTTTAAAAAAAGCAACCAATTATAAAAATCTACAATATCCCAACATATCGAAATTGGATTGTCAAAACTTAAGGTAAGGTCAAATCTATAGTTAAAAATGACACACTTATTTCATTGAGGAAAACAATAGAGGTTGTGGAATAAATACTCACAGGAGGCCTTTGTCGTTGATGATATAAATACTGCATCAGGCGACGAGAACATACAGCTCCATCATATGGTCGTTTCATTGGAGAAGTAGGCTGCATTGCCTGCCGTTGAAGCTGCTGCTGTAACTGGGCTCTCTGCAACTGTGGCATAGACTGTAAAATCTGCTGTTGCTGACAAAATCTTTGTTGTTGTAACAGCGCTTGCAGTTGAGGATTGCGACCTTGTAACTGCAACACCTGCTGTGACAGAATATCTTCCTGCTTTGCATCTAATCGTGCTTTCTTCTGCAGCTGAGAAAAATTACCATGATCTGGAACAAGAGACCCAGAGAGCAGCGCACCAAGAGGAAGTGAAACTTGGCCGGTTTGTGACGTTGGGAATGAGGTTGCACTTGAAGCACCTTGCTGTGACTGGAGTTGGTTCTGTTGAAATTGATGGGAAGTATGGTCTTGGTGCGCATTCTGTTGCACCACAGAAGAGCCATCCATAACTGATGATCCTGAAATACTAAGATTATTGGATGAGAATGACAAAGGTGATGCGGGCATCCGCATATATGACTCGTTATTGAAGCTAGCACTTCTCTGAAGATGGGCCCCTCCTGAAAATTCTGAGTTGGCATCTGTAACCAAAGAGCTCGCCCCAACACTCGTGCCAGAGTTTGCCACACTACTTAAAACTGTATTTTTAACATCCCCTGAAACTGGCACCAAATTTGATCTTGCAGTTCCAGGGACTGAAGTAGATGAGTTACCAAAAGATGAGGTCAAGTGAGAGTGAATAACGGCCTGGGAGTGCCCATCTGGTTGGAAGAAAATCCCCGAACTGGACGAAGATTGTGCCAACCCTACCACCCGTGAAGGAGCCATTGGGAGGGAGCACACGCTAGGCACTTGTAATCTATGTAACTCTCTAGAGCCAGGCCTCTCTAACTAAGAATATACTGCTCGCCGACTCTATTATACAATAGCCAAATATAGAAAACTTTCCACAGGCTAGTAGAACAAAGTATCACTATCCTCCTAGAACCATAGTCTGGACCAATATTCAGTTCCTCATCTGCTTATATAGAAAGGAAAAAAAAAAATCATCAGTAATCTAGACTGACAAGGTTAAGCAACGAACTAAAATGAATGCTTGAAGAAATTTCAACCCAGCTTTCAAATAAGTCCAAAAGGACGTAAAGCCATTAATCATCCCAGTAATGCATACTGTACGCAAAGAAAGTACATATACCCAGCCCTAGCTATGGCCCATATATCAACATTACAGTCACCGACTCGCTGAAATTTCCAAATTCAGAACTTTTTAAGAGAGCATTAACAAAGATCATACACAAATTTCTCAAAGAAATTTTAAACAGAAGACAGCTCAAGCCCTCTACGGCAAAGATAAAAACGTACCAGTTCTGAAAATCAAATCACGAAGAACAAGAGAAATAGAACAAAAAAAAAGAGTCAACCTATTTTTCTCCATTCTAGATTAAGAAATTGACATTAAGTCTTCAACAATCCAACAGATCGACAAGTACAAAACAAAACTAGCAAGGGAAAGAACAAGAAACAAAACGAAAAAATCAACCAAAAACAAAAGAGCAACAAATGAGTCACTGACCCGATAATCTTCGAACCAAAAAACGTAAGTTTGGTCCTTCTCAATGAATCGCGGAAACGGAAGCAAACACAAAACAATGTAAAGAGAGAGCCGGGAGAGGAAAAAAGTGGCCGGGAAAGCAATTTATATAGCTAGAAGGAGTAGCAGAGGGGAAATTAGCTGGCTGCGTCGGTAAACAGACTTATTCCACCGGCGACACCGGGTTAACTCTGGACACGTGTAAGTCATCTGGTAGGAATAGAAGACGTATTCGGTGATTAATCGTACGGTAACAGGCACGTTTGTTGCTACGTGGTTTCAATTTATTGGATGCTATTTAGTTTTTCACTGTAACGATGCACGAAGCGACTCATTTGTCAACCGTTTACTATGGATGATAATCCAATGAGATCACCTGTCAATCAATATATACTAATTATTTTGATCGAATCATATTAGTTTTTAATTTAAAAATTAATGAGAATTCATACTGAAATCAAATTTGAAATTTTTAATTTAGTTTGAATCAGATCAGACACACGATCAGATCCAACTGTGCAAGTCGATAACTGGCCAGTTTGACTTTTACAAAATAGAATGTAACCCGAACTGAAATTAACCTAAAATTTTGAGTCTGATTTGGATTAGATCAAATATACAATTAGATTGAATTTGAATTCAATTTTATAAAACTCGAGCTATTGAATCAGATTCATTTTTTTTTTATCAAAAACTAACATGAACCCACGAGTCTCACCCCTAACACATGCTCACCAATAAATTATCATTTACACTTAAATTTGCAAGTTTACGTGCATTGATAAAAAATAAGCGGAGAAATAGAAAACAAGATCGGTGGCAAAAGTACACTTGTATCAGCGACAAAGTATTAATCCAAAGTACTTGCTCTTGTGGCCGTTCACTAATCCAATTTGAAATTTAATTTGGTTTCTAATCAAATTCCATCGAGTTTTTGGTCTGCAGTGTTGGAAATTGCTATTGGAAATTGAAAAACTTACCCAGCTGATTTATTCGGGTGCATTAGTTGGTTCAACACAGCTAGAATTTCAAAACTGTTTCACAAAGTTCGGGCCACGTAACTTAATTGACCGACTCGAAACCAAAGGTAAATTTTCATAAAATCAAAACGTACCCGAAACAACCGCAATGGACCCAAACTAGAACTGCACAAATATTTAAGTTTGACTTCAAATTCACATCAAGTTTTAGTTTACACACTTCTGTCTTTCATCTGCTTTTGACATGTTAAACTGGCTCGATTCGACTGAAACCAACTCAAATGTTAGTTTGATCTTAACCGAGAACCACCCTGGAAGTCTATAATGCGCAACCTTAATGGTATGCTATCCAAGGCTAAAAACAAAGTATTTAAGTTGGAAAAAATACATCGTAGCACTATCCGAAAGCTTGGATTAGTTCATTGACAAGTATTTCCCATAAATATTAGATTTAAAATGTCTGATGAGCACTCTCTCCATCCTTAGGTGTATAGCATAACACATTTTCAAGTAGCGTAGCAGGTTCTTTGACACAATAATAGTACACTTGATTTTGTTTTAATTTCTAGTAATTTAATTTTTCTATATAACTTTATTAATTAAGGCAAAACTTTTGATGATCGAGCAAACACAGATTTGCTTTTCTACATGGATGCCAAAGCATTTACTTAGTGAAGAATAACAATACATAATAATATATAGATTTTTTTGACAATAAATAGCTATTTCAGTCGTAAAGATTTTCGTGTTATAAGTAAGCTAGTAGATAGAATGTATCGTTTTATTCGTGGTGTACACATGTAACACATAGTTCGATAAATAGGAAGCAAATTTAGACATTTTTGCAATCAAGCGATAGCGCTTGAGATCTCTCAACTTCTTTCTTCTCTACTTCTTTTCGAGAATCTCGGACGCTCATTTTTGTCTCGTAACTTGCATGAATTTTGTTTTTGAACAATAAAGAAGTCAAGTATAAGAAGAAGTAAGGATTCCAAGGTTCAACAAGTTCTTGCTATGATAACGACACGATCTCGCATATATTGTTTATATAGATAAACATGAAAGCTAAAATCTAGTTTTCCAATGTTAACCTAGCTTTTGCTGAAAATATCAGACAAGTGAATTTGAAGATCTCTCCCGTCAACATTCTCTCCGAACAAGATTTCCAAGAGATCGTCGCCCCAGCCCTACTCAAAACAATCAAAATCTAAGTCAGCCCAGATGAAACTAGTCAGATAACGTGGAAATTGATCGATGCTATTTAGCAGACCTCATTGAGAGAATCTAGCGATCCATTTTGTTCCTTTTGAATTCCATGTTTCTCAAGGTTCTGACCTTCTTCGTCGATTTGCTTGATGGGCTGATCTTGCATTAGGAAAAATGATGTGAGAATTAATCGAATCCAAATTAAGATTATTATGATCTAAAGCTGTTTTTGGACAGAGGGATGATGAAGGAAAAGGAAGCGGAAATGCCTGATGAGGGATTGGATCATAACAACTTCTGTTCTGATCTGATGAATCCTCGTTTTCTTCGATCCTAATATCATTTTCATCTAACTGCAAGAGAAAGATCAGAATATACCAGATGAGAACTCAAATTATGTAAAGTTTTAGGGTAAACCAAAAGCTTGGTCACGGAAAAAAAAGGTATTTTTATATGATAACGAAAAGGAATGAAAACAAATCATGGCAATGATCGTTTGCATGCCTGGCCAAGGGGCTGTGGAATTCGGTCCTTCATTGAAGGACTTGGCTCGGTATTGAAAACATTGTAGAGGTCTGAAAACCTTTCCTCTTCATCCTTCTGCTGCAAATATGCCATCATCCTTGTAAAAATCAAGAAAATAAACCTAAAAAAAAGACGGATTTTGTTTGTTGTTTTTATGAAACTAGGGTTTTGATCTACCTCAAATGCAGATCCGTTGTTTGTCTCCTCCATGAAAAGACGACAGACATCATCATCAAGTAACGGTTCCTGTCCATTGATGCAGTTAAATGGCAAATCATCTTTAACCCTCGGATCACAAGGCTGAAGTGGAGACGTTTGAACAAAAACTGTATCATCATTTTGATTTGTACGAGGAAATGCTGATAAGAACTGATGACTATCATCAACAACACTGCCAGAAAATTCAACTTGACAGGAACTGAAGATCTGCTTATCTTCTCCACCATGCATTATCATTCCAGAAAAACCATCTTTGCAAAGAGGGGAAGCTGAAGAGGAGAAAGTAGGGTTATTTGCAAAACTGTCAAAGTTTCTGGATGGAAAGTTAATCAACATATCTGGCCTTTGATTATAGCTCGTTGAGGAATCTGATTGATTGAAGTATAAGTCCTGATTATAGGTAGAAAGACCCCAGGGATGAAATTCGGTGGTTTTTAGAACTTGTCCATGGCCAAGATGGGTTATAGAGCTTCCAACTGAGGCATTCTGAGTTGAGAAAAGGGAATAATTAGGGTTTGAAGGATTAGATTTTTCCGTCGATGGTTGCTTTCGCAGCTCAAGTTTGGGAAATTCCTGATGACTACTTTGTTCGTCATTTCTGGACACCATTGATGGAAGAAAGGGAGCGAAGCTTGTTCCTGGAGTTATATAAGAAAATTCTTGTATAGGAAGAAATCCATCGTCCGTAACTCGTTTCAGAAAAAGCCTGTATTTCTGCAACATTGATGTAAACAACTAATGAAGAAAAACTGAAAAAATCAACGCAGGCCTTATTAATTTTTCAAAGAAAAAAAATCTTACGAAAGACTGTTCTTCATATTTATTTAAAAAACCATTCAAAAATCAGAAAGTGAATTATTAAATTACAGAAAAAATGGATAAAATGAGAAGTAATAATAATGATAAAAAAAAAAAAGCAAACCTGCAAATGGCTAGCTACATTTTCTCTAGTTAATCCCGGAACATTCATGAACTCGAGAATTCTCTTTGGAACAGCTTCTGGTCAGTCAAAAAACACAAAACGAAAACAAATACCATAAACCCTAGATTCTAAACATAATAATCGAGTACATTAAATATAAATAATCTTGAATAGTATGCAAGAAATGGTCGGGGAATTTTCCGATTTTTATGTTAAAAAAAGAACTTACTGTTTAAACCAATTTGTCTGATGGCATGAAGAAATCTATTATGAAGTGAATTTGTCCAAACCACCTTTGCCCGTTTCGGAGGTTGACTATTATATTTTTCTATGCACCACTTTGATGATGCTTTCCTCTTCGTATTAAGGCGCTTTGATTCGTCATTACTACCGGAAGACAATAATATATCACCGCCGGAAGCGTGGTTTGCTTTGCAATTCCCGATCGCGATGCTACTCGCGAGGATGGAAACTTTGGATTTTCCTTTCTTAGCTGCAATCGCATATTGCCATACGTGTTTGAGATCATCTACCTTAACTGGTTTTACTATGTAGAAGGCTGCACCTTTTTCAAGACTCTCCAATATCACGCTCTCTTTTTCATCTGCCGATATCACTGCATAGATCGAAATCTCAAGAAAATGAGGGATATATATATATATAGAGATAGAGAGAGAGATAGAGAGAGAGAGAAGGATATGATCTTCATAAGAAAACTTACTAACAACAGGCAGATCAAACTCTTGTCTAACTTTGTTTTGCAATTCAAGTCCGTTCATTTGAGGCATATGCAGATCTGAGATGACTAAATCAAACAGCCCCTTCTTCATCCTAAGAGTATCCAAAGCTTCAAATGGACTCTTCGCTGTGACCACTATAATACAGAACTGAAGAGACTCAGAAAACCCTAACAAAATAAGCAACATAAATAGCGAAAACCAACAACCCTTTTGAAAGAGTTATGCCAAAATTATTCTGCTTCTTGATGAAATTGAGAACACACTTCCCAAACCTTATTTAAATTCAGAAAAAAATGAAAAATCTCACTTAATAAAAGATCATAATTGTTGTCAGAACATGAGATCCCGTATTTTCTTGAACAAAACATCACATAATATCCCATTCATGCTCACATGCAACCCTGGAAACAGTGATTTAGATCAAGAAGAAAAACTTCGAAGGTTTCTTCGAGTTCTGCTGTTGAAATCGAAGGCATGGTAAGTTGTTGAAACGAAATCGACAAGTATGCATCGAAGAAATGGATCTGGATTTGGAGGAAAATGTACCTTGATATTTACATGTTCTAAGCATGGCTGACAAAACAGCAAGAGCTATCGGATCGTCGTCTACAACCAATATGTGAATGTCTACAAAAGACATCGGAGCTTTAAAGGAAGAGCTCTCGCCTTCCATGTTCTATCAACTATTGCTGCAAGAGTGAGTGACAGAGAGAGAGAGAAACAAATGCTTTATAAGGTAAAAGTAGACAGAAAAAAGGGTCTGATGAGAGAGACAAAGAGAGAGAGATAGACACAAAGAGAACAGGGGGAGGGAGACAGATTAGAACGTGCAAAGAGAGAGAGAGAGAGAGATAAACGCTCCTTAATGAAGTTGAGGCAGAGTTAACTCGTGTTAAGGGAAAAAAGAGTTTGAGAGAGTCAGAGAGAGAGAGAGAGAGAGCAACAAACAAACCGAGGAAATGGAAGAAAATGCAGATAAGTATGAAGAGGCATCCATGCATGAACTTCCAAAAAGTATGAGTGCAGAGAATCTGGTGCAAATTTTGACATTGAATGCAGTTCATCAAACAGAAGTTTCTCACTTGAAGTTCTTTCTCAAGAAGATTCGCAATCTTTTAACTTAAATTTCCTTCCAAAATTTATACACTCCTCTTTAGGATTATCCCTTCTCATACCAAGAACTGATCCTTAAAATAATCAAACCCTCCAAATTATTTATTTCTCCAATTCTAGGGTTTACAAACATAAGATAATAATGATCCACTTAAGTTTATGTATATGCTCATTAAAAAAATTATCTTCCGAATTTGTTAATATCATGAACTTTACATTAAGAAAAATTCACAATACGCCTTTAATTTGCTCATATAATCCCCATAAAATAAATCCAATTATAGTATCTCTAGCTAAGCTCTTCAGAAGATCATTGATAAGTTCTTTCAAGCGATCGTTGGGTCTTTTTCCGGCAAGGTCGCTAAACCGGAGGTTTCCTTGGTCAGACATAAGTGCGTAAATAACTCCGTTCATGTGGCCTTTTCCGATCACCCCCACGACTCGTTTGCTATTGTTCACCGCTTTACTACGCTTCAGCGACCAAGCAAGATACTAACAAGGAAGCCGACAAATTAGATAAATTGTTTCCCATCTTGTATGAAAAATTATTAGATTCGCTAACGTAACGATCTGTGTCTACATTTAGTAACGCACTTTATAGGAACGAAAAGTAACACCTCAACGTGGCATATCGAACAATTCTCGTGTAGAAAAATAATTCTAAAGACGGATTAAATTTGAAAATGTCAGATCATATAAATGATTAAGTGTATAATGAATATGATATTTATGGTCAAATTAAACCAAGCCAACAAATACTTACAGTGTCACGCTCATGAATGAGAGGTTGAAGGAGAGCTGGAAATGAAAAACTTAGTTTCTCATATAAATACGAAACATTATTTTTACGGTGTTCCTCGCTCTGCGTTTGTTAAAACAAATCAACATTAAAACAAATAAACGAAACAAGAATATCAAAAAAATTGTTCATATGCGATCGGAATTTATTTACTAACATTTCATATACCTAGATTGGCTCACTTTGTTTCTGAGTCAAATTGCTTTGATATCAAGTTTTAGAATTTCGATGGTAATCACATTTTTAAATTGTCAATTTCCGGTCAAGTATTCGATTCTAAAATGGCAGTGGGGGAATTTAACGATGCTAACAAAATAATTAAAGGAAAGTAAATATAATTATATGATTAATTGGGATCAGTTTAATTACTCCAACTATGCTTAAATTTAATTAAAATTAATATGGATTAGTAAGTTGAGAAAGAGAGAGAGAGAGAGACCTTACGTCAAGTGGAAAATTGAATGAAAAACAATAGCATACCTTAATATCATTATTCGTAGATATCTCGGAAGACGATGCTGTTATTCCTCGAAAAACCGAGGTCACTATGCGAACTTTGTCTTTCCAACTTAAGGAATTCCATGCTCGTTCAAGCTACAAGAAAATTAAACTAATTTAGAACAAGTTACAAGAATATAAATAAAACAATAAAATAATAAAAAATAGGATAAACAACAATTCATCACATAAACTATAAAGATGATTAAGATATCTCAAAATTTAACAGTTGTCAATTGACATGTTGAACTTTGCTATAATTTTAACAGATATCTTGTGGTAACGTTTTTCGTTAATTTTAACTATGTTCATCAATTTAATCAACATGTATCATCAATAAATGCGGATAATCAACATGTATCATTAATTTTAATTATGTTTCTCACCAAGTAGTTAAAATTAACTAAATTAATGAAAATTGCTAACAAAATTTACATATATCTTAAAATTAACCAAAACCGTGTCGATTGAGAGTCTATTAAATTTATGGTAAAATTCAAAATGTATGTCAAAGACTTTTAAAAATCAAGATATCAGTTGTAATTACATCTATAGTTCAAGAGTAAATAATATTTACCTAAAAAATATTATACACACCGTTATTTCAATCGGTCGATCACCCAAGACAATTTGAGCTCCTAACTCGTCAGCTACTTTTCGAGCAGCCCGAAACTAAATATAAATTGTGGATACAAATGAAAAAAAAAACAAACATGAACAAATTTTCATTGTATATAAATATATGTTTGAGTTGCAAAACTCACTGTACTGAATTTGATTAGTGATTTTTTTTTTCTTTTCGTAATTTTTTCTTGAGTTTCCACATAAATCACAGGTATCCATTTTTCTATTTCATGTTCCGTGTTCATTATTCCACTACAAACAAAAATAATTCTCGACAAAAAAATTATTTTTATTGTTCATTGATCAGCTAGTTAATATCATACCTAGGGCTAGGCAGATCCGACCAAATCCAACAATCCGATTGGATTAGATCGGATCGGATCAGATTTGGCAAATGTAATCGGTGGGAAAAATGAAGTTAAGATCCGACGTTCGGATCGTTAATCGGATCGGATCGTTATCGGATTGACGACGATCCGATCCGATCCGAACGTCGGATCTTAACTTGAAATCCAAGTGGCGTCTCCAAAGATATATGTGTGCTCATTAACATATATTAAAGATACTTTTAATCTTGCATAATTAAATTTACACCTATTGAAATATAACTTTAATTCAAATAATTTATTTTTGTTAATATATTTGTTCAATATTGTTTTTGTTAAACTCAGTGTATCTCTGAACGGATACAAACTCCTTCAATAATATTTTAAAAAACTATTTCTTTATTTTTATTCAATTTTTCCAAATATCAAACATTATTCGCAAAATTCAAATTTCGATCGAATAGAACTGAGTACCTCGTCGCCGAAAGCACGATTAACATCCGAAGAGATTTTCGAAGAAAAAATTGCCAAAAGAAGACGTAAAGCAAGAGCCGATTGCCCTCCTGAACATTAAAATGCATTGTTTTTTGCATTAAATTTGCACAAATCTACGAACATAATGATTTATTTAGCAAAAATAGAAGAACTTATGAATGTAGCATCTTAAGCTTTACCTAAATTTATGCTGCGGCCGAGGGCTCCGAAAAAACCGTTCCCGGTTAGAGCGAACATGTTGGAGCTTAATCCTTTGTTGGATTCATTGTTGTCGCCTGTGTACATTATCCCAGCTCTGGAAATAATGTCTGCATCAACTTAACTAAAAAATCATAGTATTTAAAGGGTACATTGCAGCCATAAAATAATTACGATAAATAATAAATAATTAAAATACGAAGAGTGATATATTTAAACTACTATAGAAACTCAATCCCAAGCAATTTATATAACTTGCCTGCTTCTACAAAGCTCCACTACAACCTTATCAGGCTTCACTGTCCTTACAACCCTATCCACGTCACTGGCCGACTCCGGCGAAATATGTAAAGTTCCGACCAGCCATATCTCCTCCGGCTCAACGAATCCGGTCCTCCACTCCGGCACCGGTCCGAACCGAGCTTTCTGGACGACAACCAAAGTCCCATTGTCAGCCAAATCAAGCAAACCAGGGTGAGTTTTGGCTATGGTGGATCTAGAATCCTCCATTATCTCCAGCCTGAAATCGAACTCGGGTGGTGGAGGTTTGATTGAAACCTTGGTGGGTTTGAGAAATCTCGAGGTTAGAGAAACTGGGTAAGAGCTGAAAATGGGAATAGGAAGCTTGAGGGCTTCCATCAATGGAGACCAGAGAGGAGAGGAGGTGGAGAGAGAAAATTGCAAGAATTTCAGTGCCATAAAGATAGTTCAGGATATTGAGATGAGGAAAACTAACTTCAACGGTGGAGGAATCATCAACGCATAAAATATACCAACTTGCAGTCCAAAAGTTTAATAGTTTTTGTCCTCTTATTAAATGTTCTAATATTTTAAAAATTAAAATCCAAATAAAAAACAAAATTCCTGAACTTATAAATTAAAATATACGAGATTTGTAGTCTTAAATGATAGTGCGTGTATGAGTGTCGGTACACTAGTATATGCATAAGGTACAATTCACTATTTATTTATTTTCCTATAATATTTAATGAGCAGGTTAATATTAAATGATCCACAGTTATTTCTTCAATTGTTTTCCTTCAAATAAATACATTGAATTTCGATTTTAGAAAATTGTGTCCGATACAATATTCAATTGTGCAACAAAACTATTTACTCGAAACATGTTCAATGTATTTATTTGATAAGATATTGAGTTCACAAGCCTTTCGATTTGATCCGTGTCGATTATCGAGTACAAGCCGTGTTGCGAAACGAATTAGCTAGGAGATAATTAATTGTGGAGTAGACGAAAAGGTAAAAAAGCTTGGTGTTATTATATTATATGATTTAAACATGCTTAGTCAAATACTGTTCTTTATAAAGGACTATTTTCTTTGTATTAATGCGTCACGTAGTTATAAGTAAACCAACTTATCGATCAATTTAGTAAAACAAATTAAAAAAAACATAGTATTTTTAATAATATAAATAAGAGATAAGATTTTAACCCTAACGAAGATACCCCATGCTTCGCGAGGAGTAATTTGTCTCTTTAGTGTACCTTGATTAAAATTTAAATCACAGTGAATTTTATTTAATACACATAATATATCTATATATATATATATATAACAGCTTATTGACAGCTAAAGAGCAAGTATGGATTATAAAAAGCAAGTCATAAATGTCAAAAGATGATCCGCGAAATAGCCACGTTCTGTCCAAGAGTTTGAAGACTCGATATAAACCTTAAAAACACTCGAAGTTTCAAGTCAAATCCCACTTGCTAAATGTGTTCATTCTAGGAGTAGCTGTCAACTCCAGTTTTAAACCATAAAGCTATGTCCTCTTTTGGGAACCAGTACTCTTCCTACTACTCCACTGGCTCTGGCTTTGGCTCAAACCCTCCTCCACATGGTGGCGGCTCCTCCGGCGGTCCGAATTCTCCTCCGCCTTCCGGGCGCCACTCCAAGTACAGAGGTGTTCGGAGCAGGAGCGGGAAATGGGTGTCGGAAATCCGCGAGCCCCGTAAAACGACACGCATTTGGCTAGGGACTTATTCGACGCCGGAGATGGCTGCAGCCGCCTATGATGCGGCGGCTCTGGCCTTAAAGGGGCCGGACACGCCGTTGAACTTCCCGGATTCCATGTATTCCTACCCCGTTCCGGCTTCTACTTCTGCGAACGATATAAGGGCAGCCGCGGCCAGGGCTGCGGAGGCCCGACAGCCGTCATCCGGTTCTGGGCGGAACTCGATGGGCGGACAATTCGGAAATGACGGCGGTTCGAATTCCAGATGGGCTGCCGGACAAGAGTACGTGGACGAGGATGCTCTTTCGCCGAATTATCTGGCCGATATGGCGGAGGGAATGATGGTTAGCC
The DNA here is from genome assembly GCA_003255005.1 of Begonia fuchsioides. Lineage (NCBI taxonomy): Eukaryota > Viridiplantae > Streptophyta > Magnoliopsida > Cucurbitales > Begoniaceae > Begonia > Begonia fuchsioides. Next base: position 31,557 of record QAOC01036253.1, on the reverse strand, counting down.
CGCCGAGGATGAACTATCCTGACTCGTCGTCGGACAATTTCAACGGCGATGAGCTATGGCGATGAAAATGGGAAAGAGAGAGCCAAAAGGTTACCCTAAAAAGCTAGAATTTTGAGTGACGATCATGGACGTGGCAAGAGTGATAGAGATATGTTGACGAGTCTTCTTCCTTTCTTTCTCTTTTTTTTTTTTCTGAATAAGGTGATAGGGTTCTTCAGTCTCTACCACGTCCATTGGGGTATGGTGTTGCAGCTAATTAACGGCTCAAATCGCTCACTCTTTCATTTTTCTTCCATCGTACAACGATTTGTATGAAAACCCTTGTGAGAATAAGTTCTGCTGCGGATTTGTGTCACACGGGCAATATACTTAAACTCTATTTCATAAATTAAATTGGTAAAGATTTACTTGCTAATGTTCAACCCTAAAAGACTTTTTTACTTTATAGTGCATTAAGTTGAAATGCATCCACCTTTTATCCATTTTTTAATCGAAAAAAACAACTTTTAACTGCATTACACTAGCATTTAAGCGAATCAATGGTTAATAAATCTGCATCTACAATAATAAAGTGATACTGGTAGTAATCATTTCAGGCTATTGCTCCTTACAGGATATCTTTGATTTCTATACATGAATATTACATTTGATAGTGTGTATTATTAAATGTCACCTGCGTTTCGAAGTTCGACGATCGACTAAACAAAGAAACACGACAAACCAACACTTATTTCAGCTAAAAAATCAAAGAGAAACCTTAGTTGTACCCGTAATTAATATGTTACGGCATTAATCTTGTAATTTTATTTTTACTCATCTATTTTTAAAGTAATTTTCAACTTTTTTTTTTCTATTTTGGTAGATTCAACTTGTCGGGGTTCACGACACAAGCCTAGTAATCAAACTACAAATATTTCTATGTTGTCCTTTTGAGAGTTTCTAGAAAGAGAATTAGGTGAAGGTCCCCTTCAAAAGCAAGACAAAAGTTTTGTAGTTTAAATTTAAAATAAAACACCTACGTTGAAATTAAATTCCGTTTTAAAATCTCGCTACTTTGAAAGTGTGACACTTCAGCTCGATTTTGATCTCCCCTAATGAAATTGTCGAGATGTCTCAACCGGGAGGAGTTTAAAATCAAGATCGTACCAGACACTCTCACCCTGACCCACAAAAAAGAAGCTTATATGCATATTGGTAGAACTTGAATCGTTTAAATTATTTTAATTTGATTTATAGTACCACCGAATATTCCGGATATATTAGTTTGAAATGTTTCAATTACGTTTAAAAAGAGTCCTGAATTTGTGGCAAGATAATACTATTTATAAAAAATAAAGCTTTATTTAGTGTTCCCTAATATAACACGAGCTATGTTTTATTTACCTCCTACAATATCTCCATAAAATATAAGTTGATATATCAAATAACGACTGATATAATGAATATTTATTTATTAATTTATTATATCAATCATAATTTGACATGTTAGTCTATTTTAAAAAATCAAAATAAAAAGATAAATACAAAATATCTACATAAATACTCATAAAAATATAATTGAATAGATAAAATAATAATAAACGTAGTCGGGCCTTTTGTAAAGTTTTAGATGCAAATAGAGTTGATCGTACATTATCGAGTGTGGAAAAATTAATTATATAGTTAAACTCGATTAAGGTAAGCATAATCATACAAATGCATATAATACTTAATAAAAAACAATTACTTAAATTTTAACTTTCCTCTTCTTTCCAAAAGAAGAATGGTTTGTGGAATTAAAAACTATTCAAAAGAACAATCGTCCACACGATAATATTTAATATTGCTCATAGATAATGATTTTTAATTTAAATGATTTAATTTTCCCAAGTGCATCAAATGCTGCCCATTAAATATTTAGGTTCCGCCGAATTAAAGAGTAAGTTGGTATAAATTTAATTAAAAAATTCAAGAATTAAAGAAAATTAAAAGGGTTGTTACCAAAATTGACAGTACTATATTTATACTTAAAAGGCGAAATCAGTCGCTCCCAGACTCACAGTGCCCCCGCACTCCGGCCCGACAGTTTGTGAGGGAGTTAAATCACGGTGACTCAGTAGCCCAGAGATAGGAGGTCTTTACTTGACATCTCAAGGAGTTACCTCAACATTGGAGGTAACAACTCTCACACTATGACAGCGCAATCGTCGAACCTAGGCTCTTGTACTCAATCTACCATCTCTGAGTCAACTAAGCTATGTCTGTGCGGACACAGTACTCGCTATACTTTATTATCTTCTTTTGAAGGGACAAAATTATTATATCTATTTTGTTTGTTATTAAATATTTATATAGAATAAGGTTAATTTCACCCCAAGTGATTGGACACATAAAAAAAAATTCTAGTAACTAACACCTCGCATTTTAATTTTTTTATACAACTTCTTAGGCGTAAAATTTTTTAACATCAATTTATCGTTGTATATCGCTTGTTAGACTTGCTCAGTCAGTTTATATTTTGAAAATCAAATATTTAACTAAATTTCAATATGCACACTTGAATCAAATTAGAACTTGAAGATTCAATTGTAAAATTTGAAAATAAACCTTGCATTTATTGTGAGACGTTATGGCAAGCGATCGAAGAGTAAATTTATTATGAAGATTTAAATCCATAAAAGAATGAACAACCTTTTAAGACATTGTCGTATTTATATCGACTCTTGCACACATTCATTATCATGTATTATCGGAGGTAGCATAACTTTTATTTAGCTATGATTTTATTTATTCTAGGAAGGATCCTCATATTTATTTGTTGGGTCCACACTTAATTTTTCTTGTGCACTTCTATTTCAGTAATCTGCATATTTAAAAATACAAACACTGACCGAATTTTACAATTCAGATCATTCTGAAAAGATCTTGAAGTCAACTAAGATTCTCGTAAAGAACATGTTTTAAAATAATATCTGAAAGTTTGTTAAATTGTCATATTGATTCTCGAAAACCACCCCAAATCGATATTTGATTTGGACCAGATTGATCTTTAATTTAAAAAATAATATGAATTTAATTTAAAATTTTGAGTTAAATTTTATTTGAATTGATTATATGTTTTGTTTGAGTTTAAACTTAATTGTTCATGAACCTTATTCGAATTGATTATACGTACGTTCATAGCCTTAATTTTCAAAAGTAATTATTAAAAAATTATGTCAAAATTAATCTCAACAAATCCAGCCACCCATAAAATCTATCCTTCGAATTAATGGAGGAACTTATGGAAACATTAATTTATTATTATTTTAAACATTATTATCATGAAAAAATTATATAATTTGGAAAGCAGGACCCACAAGTGTGGAAATTTAAATAAGTAGTTCCCAAGTCAACTATGATGTCACCGTAAAAAGGTCTTTTTTCACTCTTATTACGTGGCAATTATGTCTCTCTCTCTCTCTTCAATATTATATTTTAATTTGAAAATTTATTAAAATTTTATAATAAATATCTCACACAATATTTTAATTATGGTTTCGTAAGTAAAAATGTAATCTAACGTATTAATAAAATTAATATTATATTTACGTTTTAATGCATGGAAAAATGATATGATTATATAATATTTTAATTTATGAAATTCATTTTTATTCTATTTAATCTATAGAATCGTCTAACATTTTATCGGAGGATCGAAGGAAAATATCGAAATGTTGTCATTTGAAAGATAATTCATGAGACAATTTGTTTGATTTGAAACTAACAACATTGTCATGGTAGCACCAAAGGATTCTGCTAAAGACATGCATACACTGAATTGTAAAAGGTTGAAAGAAACCTAAGATCCAAACCAAACATAAACACATGACAATTTTTGGTGTGGACCGAATCAAACCGAACCTGCAAATACGCAGACCAACTAAAAACTCGAACATCGTTATCTTTCTATAGCATATTCTGCAATGAAGGCTTTAGAAACCTCGAAGCTTTTCTAACACTAGTAAAGAACACAACATCTAGTAAAGAAAGCAAATGAGTTTCACTAGATTCGATAGACAGGAAAACATTCTGCTCTTTCTCAAAAATAGTTTTACACGCAATTATAACACGATTACTAAATGGCTAACCGGCCGCTGTATTACAGATATTATACAAAAAAGAATCCCATTACGCCTTGTTAGGAAACTCTAAGACTCAGTATTTCAGGCCACAAATTTAGAAACCCAACCAGGATTTGTGAAATCAACCATCAACTCAGTACAATATTTAGACATATTTTCAGTGATATCATAGCCAACACTAGTTTAAGCAATTAGACTTTGCATATTTTCAACAAACAAGAGAAGAACGAAGAGATGTTGGAAGTTGCGTACATGAAGACCATCGGATGACAGATTCAGTCACGATCAGATCGAATCGATCACGCTCTCCAAGTCCAATTGTACGATTTCTCTTGCTAAGGAGACCAATAATCCGAGAATTTGCTGCCCTTTTTCCCTCGGTTATCCTCTGATTAGTATCTATATTTTCATTTTCATCTGACACAAAAGATGGACCTGCGGTATTGAACAAGGAAGAGTTACATTATTATAAGGCAAAATGAATTTTTTTTATATAAGAATGCTGGTAAATTACTTCTACCAAATTAAGGCAAAATGAATTTTTTTTATTTTGAAAAAAAAAAATGCTTCTTTGGTGTAAAGTAGTAGAAAATTCATTTTAATAATCTACATTTTTACTTCTGCAAGCACACCAAGATAATACCCCTTCAACAGTCCTACAGATATGCAGCCAAAGTTTTATTGAGCTTGATAATTGTTGCGAATCTCAACAACACAATAGTTCTATGTCAACCGTGACAATAATTTGAGAGAGCCCAATATTTGTTGCAACAATGAAAATTCAATACTTCGACAACTAAAAATTGTCATCCATTTTTCTTAATTTCTACTGGTGAATATATATAGAGGGCCCAGATTTTGAGTATACCTCTATGATTATCTTGTGTTTGAGCTATCCCAGCTGACTCAAGGCAGCCATTTTGCTCGAGGTTGAAGAATGCAAAGCTCGGCATCACAGGAAGAAAGGGAGTGAATTCCAAATCATTCGCATCATCACGACTATGGAAAGAAAATCCACCAGATGCCAAGCAAGGTGCAGAAGGTTGGACAAGAAACGAAGAGAATGATGATCTACACGCGTACGCAGATGATTGGGCATCACAGATAGTAGGCGATACAGTTCCAAAGCTTATGTCTTGGCTTCTCGACATAAATGGCACGGAGAATGTCCTTCCCTCAGCATCCCAATCTCCATAACTATGGTTTTTATGTTCTTCAGGACAGAAATCATCATCTTTCATCCAAGAGTGATCTACAATATCAGAGAGAGATGCAGCCTATGATGATTCAATGATATAGAAAAAACTTCAGAATTTTCAGCAGAAAAGGGGGAGGAGAATGAAGCTTGCAGAAATAAGCATTTCAAAATTTAAGGAAAAAAAACATTGTTGGGTTTTCAATTGAAATGATCAAAATTAATATGGTTGTTGATTAGGAAACTAATGTAAAGAAAGGAAGAACATGAAGATTATCATGTGGCTTTTACTCACAATAGATCATAATTAAGAAACCACATCATGCCACTCAATCTACAAAAGTTCTTTTGAAGCAACTGCAATAAAAAAAACAGATCTTAAACTCACCTAGAACTTGTTGAGCAGTGAGTCTTTGAGAAGGGTCCTTACATAGCATGTTCTTGATTAAATCCTTTGCAAAAACCGATATATGATCCCATGGATTAGAAGGGAATCTTAAATTAGCAGCTTTGACTGCATCAAAAATACGAGATTTTGTCTTTCCCCAAAACGGTGGCATCCCACTAAGAAGAATGTAAAGAATAACTCCAGTACTCCAAACATCAGCGGCCTGATTGTATCCTCCAGCTAGCACCTCTGGCGCTATATAGAACGGACTCCCAACTAGCCCACGTAAACTCTTCCCTTCTAGGAAAAAACAGCCCTCTATTATACTCAGCTAGGAAAATAATTTAAACTAATCGAGAGAAAGATTAATTAAATCGAAAATAAGCAACCACCTGGTTCGATGTACGTTGCAAGGCCGAAATCGGCGAGTTTAATCTGAGATGAGGAGGATTTTGTGGCCAAAAGAATATTCTCAGGCTTTAAATCTCTATGAACAACTCCATTTTCATGACAATATAAAACTACATGCATAAGATGTCGAAAGAGAACTCTCGCCTCCGATTCAGAGAACCTTCCTCTCTTCTCCAATTGGTGGAAAAGCTCTCCTCCAGCACAGAGCTCCATAACCAGATGAACATAGTCTTCCTCTTCATAAACTGCTTTCAAATCTACAACATTTGGATGTCCAGATAATCTTGTCATGATTTCGATTTCCAGCTTTACGCTATTCACGTCATCAGGAGTGACTAATCTTTCTTTACCAATTGACTTACAAGCCAATACTTCACCGGTCAATTTATCGGAGCATAGCCTGATCACACCAAATTGTCCCCATCCCAATTGCTCGCCAAGAATGTATCGATCTTTCAAATCTGAGACCTGGTTTGCTTCCAAGATAGTTTCAGACAGGCTTTGAACCTTGTAGCAACTGCAAGATCTTGTCAGTGGTTGAATTGTGCTGTTGCTCTTGGCAACAGCCATCAATTCTTTATCCCTACCCTCTAATTCGGAAATCCCAATCTGAGTCTCAACTTTCCGATTTTTCTGCAATTGTATTGTTTCTCGGAACAACCACTTCGTTTTGGATTTGAAGTCAAAGTTTTAGGTCAAAATGTATCTTTTTCTTCGTTGACGTACGCATCCAAGCAAACCTCCGGTCAAAATCACAAAAGAAGACTCTTCTGACCAATTCTATCAGTCGAAAATGGTTCTTACATCAAGCCTGATCGGTGATTTCATTGCAAACCCTACAAGTTTACCGAGAGCTCAAATAAAATGAACATTCATCACCCACATAGCATATCTGAAGTAGATCTTTTCAATTTCACTAAAAAAAAAGAGAAACCATCAACTTACAACAATTATGCCTAAGTTAACCAGAACAAGGCTAAGAAATACTTCAGCGAGAAGACAAAATGAAAAGAAGAAATAACCAAGTCCAATATTTCAAACCCACATCGAAAGCTCAAAACTCAAGACCGAACAATCTTAACAACACATACAAAATTCAAACTTTAAAAAAACCCAACAAAACTAAGCTCAAATTTCAACAACCCAGATCCAAATTTCAGCTCTAATGCACAGAGAACGAAAATCCGAAACAAAAAACCAATATAACAGATTCATGAAACAAACAGATAAACTTACATGAAGAGGTATTACCAGAAATAGAAAGCGACCCAGAGAGAGAGAGAGAAGAAATTGGTTGGAGGAGAGAGGTTGAGCTCCAAATACAGAGTGCGAGCTTCCCCACAGTGGGCTTCCTTTCCCTCCTCGCCCCTTTTTGATGTCCCTCCTCCTCCACCAATATACATATCCACTTGCTCTTATTTTATCTATTTCATTTGATTTTTTTTAAATTAATTAAATTTGAAAAAAATCAAAGATATTACCCAACTAAACTATATCACATATTTAAAAATATGAAAAATTAACAATTCGAAAATTTTATATATTAATTAATGGTCTCGATAATATTGAAATTAAATTGGTCAAATAATGGAAGACAATTAAATAAATTAATCTCCTGGGAATTGTTATCTTAAGTAGCTTATAGTTTCAAATCTATAAACCTTCTCACTAGAAATTTGGTTAGTTAATTTTCCCAAAGATCTTACACGATTAGCTATAGATCGAAAAGTTGGGAGATCGAATCAGAATTTTTGCAGGTCGGCCGCTTCGGATTATGACCTGTTTTGCTTCCTATTCTTCCCAAAATTGCATCTCTTGTTCTATTGTTTATTATTCAGATTAAGATTGTAAGCTGGATCACCAACTAACATGTTCAATCACAATTTCAGGTGTCAAAACCCCATAAAATTGATCCGAACGTGAATAAAAATTCATCTCAAATTCGATTAAAACCGAACCAAAACCAGGTAAAAGTTCTCGGACAAACCCAAAACAGGCCTAAAATCTAGTCTAAAATTCAAATAGCGGATTGAACCGAACAATCACTACTATGGTCAGAGCTATTTTACTGCACTTCACAGGGATTAGCATTCTCTCAGCAAACAAATAGATTTCAGCAGTAATTAAAACCCAACAGTTCAGCAAAAAAAAAGCAGACTCTATTTTCACAAGATTTAAAATATTCTGATACAGCCAGTGGACACTATAGCCTAAAATACTAGCCAAAGCTTCCTTCAAACTCCATAGTTCATAGATTAAACATAACCTTAATGGCACTGCCTCCTCGAGCACTCGTTTCGAACGCTTCCTCGACCTCGTTTTGTGAGAACCCGAACCGGTGAGTTATAAGCGGCTTCACGTCGATCTTCCCACTTCTGAGAAACTCGAGACATAATGGCCAAGTGTTCTTGTATCGAAACACACCGATGACATCCACCTCCCTATATTCGCAAAGTTTTTATTATCGATTACCAGAAAATTGAATTGATACAAGAACTTTACTCATATTGAGATATTTAGGGATGAGTTTGAAATTATTTGATCTGGTCGAGTACCTGGCTGCCGCTGGAGTGAGGGGGACAGTCATCTCGTTGTGTCCCATTCCGACGAGACAAACTTTGCCTCCGGCTCGGGTTGCAGTCAGAGCCGTTGACATGGTTTTGTTGAAGCCGGCACAATCAAAGGTAACATCAACTCCAGACTCCATAAATTTGAGTATAGAAGCCACATCTTCCAGTACATCCTTAAATGAGAACAGCATAAAATGATAAACTCAGAAACATTCTAGTTGCTCTCGTTGATCCTGGAGTTATTCTTCTAAAAAATATGGACGTACCGTTTTAAAAATTGATCATTTAACTTGGTTCAGTCTGAGATTTGAAAAAGATAAAGAACTATTTCAAAAATAGAAGAAGAAACCTTAAGATTAGTTGAAACTTTGACAATTGCATCTGCTCCAAGATTTTCAGCGACGGATAAACGATAATCATCGACATCAGCAATGACGATCTTAGATGCCCCGAATGCACGGGCAGCAAGCATAGTGACAAGGCCGATTGGCCCGGCTCCCATGACTAATACGTTAGTTTCGGGGCCAATATTAGCGCGGCGGCAGGCATGGACACCGACGCTTAAGGGCTCGCACATTGCTCCTTCTTCTAAGCTCACATTTTCTGGTAGTTTAAAACACAAGTCTGCAGGATGAACAACCTGCCATATGAACACATGCATGAATCATCTTGACAAATTAATCATTCTTGAAAACTAGATACTAAGTTGAGAAACAGGATATTCAGTAAGTAAAATATGTTAAAAACAGTTTTGGAAACTTGTTTTGCTTCATTTTTTCAAGAATTTTCCCCCAACTAATTAGAATTATCTCCAGCAACACACAAATCTGTCATTAGATAGCGATTCGAGTGGCTTGTTCATAAAAAGATTAAAACACGACCTCATTTGCAAGAGAGCCATGAACAGGGGGAGTGGCAAAGAACTTCATATCCGGGCATAGATTATATCGACCTTCTTTGCAATGATCACATCTCCAACAACTGATTCCAGGCTCGAGGGCAACACGATCGCCAGCCACTAAATTTGTAACCTCACTACCAATTTCAGCTACTATTCCAGCACATTCATGCCCAATCACCATCGGCTCTTTGACTACAAAGTGTGCACATCTCAGGGTCTGAGAAATTCAATTTTAACAGAGTTGTTAATAACAGTGATTCAAATCTTTGCCAAGCCAGTAATATATGAACACAGACATAACAAGTTCACTACAGAGATTAAAATCTTTGCTGCTAATCATGCACAGTCCAAGTTGAAGTTAAATGGACTGAGATGAAGAAGTCTTACCTTGAGGTAGTGGACATCACTTCCACAAATACCAACAGCTTTCATCTGAACTCTAACATCACGAGGGCCTGAAATTGGAGAAGATAAGCAAGAAAAAAGGGAAGAATTAGATAGAATCGGTTAAAGGTCTGTAAACTGGAGAGAATCCGAAGTAAAAATAAGGAAATTATTAAGATTTAAAATCAAGTACCGAGAGAAGGAAGCTTGAAGGGCTGAATCTTGAGGGTGTTGACTCCCAGCAGCCAAGCAGCCATATTCTCTTCCTCTCCATCTTTCCTCTCGTCAGCTCCGCCATGAGACATCCCTCCTTTCCCCATTTTCCCTCTCACTTCCTCGACCAGAATTTGGGAAATATGAAGATGAACTGGGTTCTGGTTTATGGATTCTTCTTGGGTGCCGGCCGATGGTAATGGCTTTTAAAGAAGTCCCCAAGTTTTCAACATCCGTTATCGCGAGTAAAAACAAATTTGAAATAAATAATTCCTTGTTTTTAGCGATCCCAGAGATCTAATCTATGGTTATCGTCCATTGCTATCTCAGAATCAATTGCTATCCGTTATAGAATATAGCCCATCGGTGATTCGTGTCATCTTCCTCAATTCTTAAGAACAAAAAGTCTATAACAATGGTAGCGTGACGAGGCAGCCTGTGTGTCGATCACACAAGTGGAGCCCAAGGTTTTAGCGTTTTCCTGCGCATCCACCGTCGAGAGTTGGACAGCCAGATTAATTAAATGGAATTTTTATTATTATTCTACGTATCTTGTTGGGTCGAGTCTTTTCATAAAATTCACTTAATAATAACTCATTAGAATTATTATCTGCTATAATTCCAGGTATCGAGAACCAGCTCTAGTTCCAACAGTTTGGAATTGCAGGTTAACAAGGCAGCTATGATCTGGGTGGAACATGACCGAACCGGCTCATGTTCACTCCATGTTCCTACCAAGCAATTCCAATTCCAGACTCTCATCCATGCTCGAGTCGATCAGCCTTGGCCTCGTATTGTCATATTCGAGCCGGTTTGAGAAGATTCTCATACGATGACCGAGTTGTCCGACCCTATCGCATAATTATCTCATCAATAACAGTTTCTGAAACGGAGAAAAACAAAAGAGAGATTGAGCAACTCCATCACATTTCGAAAAGATCGATTTCTTACCAACGTCATTGACCGGCTTTCTCTTAGCTTCGGCCAATCGAAACAATGTCCGCTTGTCACTCTTCTATTTGATGCTCAATTTTATGAATCTATTCTCTCGATTCGAAATCATTTACTTGAATCAAGCTATAAGCACGCGGCTTTTTCGTGCTGGTTTCCTCCATCATTTCCCTTGTTTTCAAAACATCGTCCCACCTATTTGAGCCGGCATATGCACTCAAACTAAGAACGAAATTCCCGCTGTTGAAAGGGTCTAAATCAACCAGCTTTTTCTTAACAACTTCAGCCAACCCGACATTTCCATGGAGCTTACAAGCGCTTAGCAATATTCTCCACACAACCACGTCCGGAACAACAGGCATTTTCGTTATAAAGTCGTACGCCCTTTCTAAATGACCGGATCGGCTCAAAAGATCGACCACACATCCATAATGCTTAGTTTCCGGTACAAGTCCATGTGATTTTTGCATACTTTCGAAATATTCTAGCCCCTTATCCACTAATCCGGTATGAGCACAAGCTAATAAAATCCCGACAAAGACTCCGTGGGTTGGCTGAACATTTTCATGCAACATTTCCGAGAAAAGCTCAAGCGCCGAATCAGCAAAACCGTTCACCGCAAGGCCGGAGATTATTGAAGTCCACGACACCGAGTCCTTAGATTCCATTTCTCGAAATACTAGAAGCGACTTTTTAGCCGTACCACACTTGCAATACATATCAATCAAAGCATTTCCGACATATATATCTGTCTTGATTCCGTGCGTTTTTATATATTCATGGACAGCTTGTCCGAAGTCTAAAGATCCCAGATGAGCACAAGCAGACAGAACACTGGCAATGGTTATCTCATCTGGTTTTACCCGAGCAACCATCATTTCTTCGAATAGCTTCAATGCTTCATCGTACTGTTGAGCTTGAGCATAGCCGGTTATCATCGATGTCCAAGAGATTACGTCTCTTTCTGGCATTTCTTCGAATACATTTCTTGCGTCGACTAAATTTCTTGCCTTGGCATACCCTTTGATCATCGTATTCCACGACACTATATTTCTTTCTTTCATCTGATCAAAAACTTTACGAGCCAAATCTACCGATCCCTGCCGTCCATGTATATCAACCAAAGTGTTTCCCAGATGAAGATCTATTTCGATGCAATTTTCATCGATATATTTCACAACAAAGGCTGCCTTGTTCGAATCGTTTATGTACCTACAAGCCAAAATAACTTTCATCATGGTCACCGAATCACCCATAACTTTCTCTGATTGCATCATATGGAAAAGATCCAAAACCTCGGTAAATCTATTGGACTGACAATAAGCACAAATCAAAGAGTTCCAAGAAACTATATCTCTTTCAGACATTTCTTCAAACACCTTTCGTGCAAAACCCAAATGACATAGACAAGCGTACATATGAATCAAGGCATTGGAGACGAAGAGATACCCTTCAAACCCGAGTTTCAACGAATAAACATGAACTTTTGTACCTTGCCAGAAATCGAGAATTCGAGCGCACGCCTTGAATGCAAATATCAAAGTCGTGTGATTCAAAGCTAATCCACGGTGATACATAGAATTGTATAACCTAATTGCTTCACCTGGTTCATCGCTATGAGAGAAACCACGAATCATGTGATTCCAGACCAACAGCGTGGGTCGATGTATTTGATTGAAAACTAACTTGGCTTTGTGCGAGTATTGTTGAGAAAACGAGTAGAACTTGACAACTTGAGAGATTGAAGATGAGTCAGTGTGTTTTTGAGTTCTGATGAGCTGGGCGTGAAGCTCTTTAATGGCTACGCGAGCATGTGTACTCTTGGCTGCTGCCACTGATTTTGAGGTCTCTGTTAAAGCATTGAACAGGCGCATCAAGGGTGTTGAAAAATTCATAAAGGAAGGTCGCCCAGAATAAAAAATTTCTTAGCGAATCCAACAGTTTCTGACCGGACAAACGTACAGAAAATGGATCTAAATCAAGAGAAAATGAAAAGAAAGAACCACACCGGCGTCTACCGTCTGCAAAAAGCAATGTTCAAATCTTTGAAAATACGGTCTCATCTGAATAATCAAAGTTTAAATTACCCAAGAAAAGAAACACACAAAACACCACAAAATCTTTAAAATCTCTTTGATCATAATACCCGTTAGCTCAATCGTATTCCCAAAAAATCTTTATGTATTTGAAATATACAAATATTCATACATATATATAATATTGTTAGTTGTTCGACTTTTTCAATGTTTTCATCACCAATTTTTTGTTTGGAGCTTATTCAATATCCATTATTCAACATGAAGTTCTCTCCCTCTTCTTCGTCCCCCCACAACTAGTATCTATACATCTGACACGTTATCTAACTATATCAAACTCAAAAAAAAAATTATAACTCGATAGGAAGGTCAGCTCTTTCACACGTAACAATCTGATACAAAGTTACGCTGGCAGCAACAAGCCTCAAGAGATGATTGCAGTTTACACAAGGTTAGTGAGACATGGATTTCTGCACAACAAGTATACTTTTCATGTAATTTTGAAATCTTGTGCGAGGTTCAAGGTTGTGGAGAAAGTAGAGAGATTCATGGGGTGATTTGCAAGTTGGGTTTTGAGCGGGATCTTTATATGCAAAACGCTCTTATTCATTTTCATGGAGCTTGTGGTGATTTATGAACGAAGCCAAGGTGTTCGATGAAATGCTTGAAAGAGATGTGGTCTGTTGGACCGGGTTGTTATGTGGCTACGTGAGAACAGGATTTCTTGATGATGCTATAGCTTTATTTCTTAGTATGGATGTAGAGCCAAATATTGCAACATTAATTATTATGCTTGTGGTTTGTGGGAGAGATGGATCTTTGAGGTTGGGGATGGGAATTCATGTTATGATTTTGAAACAAAAATTTGTTGCTTTGATATGGGAAATGCAATCTTAGACAAATGAAAAGAAAAAAAGAAGCTTTTATCGTCTTTCTGAGAGAAGTGTCGTTTCTTGGACGAGCTTGATAACTGGTTTAGTGCTGTGTAAAACCCAAAAGAGGCCTTGCCATTGTTCTCTGACATGCCATCTTCAGGAGTTAATCCTGATATAATTATGGTAACCAGTGTGCTTTCAGCTTGTGCAGGCCTTGGGGACCCTTGATTTTGGCAAGTGGTCCACAAGTATATTGATCGAATGAGAATCGAGTGGGATACTCATATCGCCGCTGCTATGATTGACATGTAGGCAAAATGCGGCTGTATAAAAATGAGATGGCAAGTCTTTGGCAAAACTCCTCGTCGAAATGTGTTTTCTGGGAATTCACTATTCCATAAAAATGGGAATGAATGGCCAAGGCTGCGAGGCGGTCTGTACGATTCGGCCGCGGACCAAATGAAGGGACATTTATTGCTGTTTTAACAGCTTGTTGCCATTCCGGATTCGATGATGAAGGGCTGAGGTGCTTTTCATTGAGATGACGACATTTTTCATATATCTTGATCTAAATCATGGTTTCATGGTGTCCATTAGGCATATTGCCTTAATGAGTAGTCAATTCTACAATCTGCCTCCATTGTTGGAGCATTATGCAAGGCAGGACTTTTAAACAAAGCTCTTGAGATAATAAATTCCATGTCAATGAAACCTGAAATGCTCAGATGGGGATCTGTCCTTTGTGCTTGTAAATCTTCTGTATATATCGACCTCTCTCGAGCCATATTAGACTCTATTCTGGAGCTTAAACCACGAGATAGCGGGGTGTACATGCCTCTATCGAATTTATTTGCAACCAATGGACAATGGACAGGCTCATGAGTTTGTTGTTGGAGAATGTAGCCACCCCAACACAAGAATATCCATAATTTGCTAAAGATGATAAATAATGGCCGTCCTGATGCCCAATTTTACGTTCTGGCATAACGTGCAATGAATGTTCTTAGTCGACGACATCCTCTTCCCGTTAAACGATCTTTTGCCGGCAACATGCATGCACAGGTAAAAAAATCTACTGTCCTCTGACTTTTAAAGGTATTTTCTTAAGGTAATCTGATAGCCTCTGAGATTGTTCAAGTAAAATGGAACATTGAATCTGCTGCCATATTCTCCGTTTGTAATGTTTTTGAAAGAATAACGGTGAAAAAACATCCTTAGTGAATTGAAACGAAGATAAAAACATCAATAAATTGTGTTTTTACCTTCTTAGCCTGTATAAAAAATTAGAATTATACATCTAATGTTTTTTGAAGGAGAAAAGAAATCAGACCTTGTGGCTGCAATCTCCTGGTTGATACTGAAGCAGGGAATTAGGTAAGGCAAAGCAGTCACCGCCTCACAGGGCAACTCTCCTTTGGCATCTATTTAGAATTGCATGAAATTAAGCTTCAGCTCTCCTTTTCTTGCCAAGAAAGAGATACCCTTTGACTAATTTGCTTGTTCCGAACATCTCTCTTCAGGCAATGCATATTTTCTCGGGTAGAATTCGGGGAAACACCTCGAAAGGCTTAAGTGCGCAGTTCACGACGTGAAGAACGTAATAAACCTCTTGAACAACGGCGTATCTTGAGGACTTGGATATCCAATTACACCTGCTTCCCTTTTCTTTGTGGATTTGTGGGGAGGAAAAGGAAATATCTCAAGCTTAAAAAGGTTGATACATTGTAGACTCAACGCCCATCTCTTGAGAAGCTCGATCTTCCGCTTCCGCTGCTTGGAAACCTCATGAATTCCCATCATAGCTGTTTCTCGAGAAATCTTCTAAAGATAAGTCTAGAATTACTCTCTTATTATACTTTTTTATTTTACACAATGGCGTGTCAAACATCAACTGTTGCAATGAATGTATCAAGAAATTTAAATAATAGATGTCTTACGTTCAACTTCATGTGTCTCCAAATCTAAAGTAGTAGACAATAGTCATGAATTCTCAAAGATGATTTCCATGGTTAGCTAATGATCAATTCTTCATCTCTTTTGTCATTATTTAGTTCAACCGATGCTCGGAATTATGTCGACTTTTTGTTCTTGCAGATGATGAAAGCACGCAAGTAGACACAAGTACAAAAACGAGATCCTCGAATTCAAACAACCTCAGTGGGCGAAATCGAGTGGATATTTGTTTAGATACCGATTTTGTGCTCTCTCCTTCTTCCTTATTTTGAACAAATGAACAAAAGACTAGGCAAGTAGTCTTCATGATTGTCCAAACTACAAGAAACTAACAAAAGAATGTTAAATATTTCAGAGGGGGCTGCGGTTCCTTTTCAATTTTCAATATTCAGCAAAAACCCGTTTCTGATTGATTCCGCTCCGGTTCGCAATTTGGGGATGTAATTCCAGCAGCTATTGGACCAAACGGCAATTAGGCACGAAATGAGCCATACCAGACCAAACAGCTCAGCTTGTCCGATTCTAACTCAATTTTATTTTAAATTTAAAAAATTCAAATCATTATATTTAAGCTAGATTTTAAGTAATTTGACAAGTTTGTAATTAATTTTAAGATTTATATTAGATTTTATTATGGTTTGAATTGAATTTTACTCTTTTTTAGAATTTTTTGACTCACGGTCTCAATTCCGATTTTATAATTTTTTATTCTTAAAAATTGACACTAGCTCATAAATCATAATTTTTTAAAAATTAGAACAAAAATTGTATTAAAATCAATGGTTCTAATCTAATTTACGGTTCTTGTCCAGTTTTGTCAACTCCTATAATTTAGCCAACTATGCTATGGTAACTTCAACGAACATCGTACTGTCTTAACGAGTAAGAACTAACTTGTACATATTCATTAATACATTTCGATCGTCATTTGGCAATTAGGCACGAAATGAGCCATATGGTACGGTGACAAGATCATTTAATTATTCGAACTTATAATTGAAATTTTTGTTATCTGTTCAGATTTATATTCAACCAATATCATATATTCAAGCATGCTATGATGAAAACGAAACCATATTAAGTTAGCCGACGTGGACAATTTTCATTGGTTTCGAACCGAAACGAAGGATGAGATTGGACTGCAGTGAGCTGTCGTCGTTTGATTAGCTGTTCACGCACATCGTAGTACGATGATATTAAAGTCTTTCTTAATTTTTCAAAAGCTAATATATAAAATGTCAACATCAATCTTTTTTCTTAATTTTTCCAAAAAAAGATATCATCTTGCATGATCCCCGTAAATTCTTTTTTTTTCCTTTCTTAATTTATCGAAATAAAAGTGAAAATATTTTAATAAACATATTTTTTAATGTTTTATTTAAATAAAAATATAAATTTCATGTTATTGAAAGACTAGGATATTATCCATGTTTGTCTGGCCTTTTGCAATGGAATAATGATGGCTTAAAATAAACAAGAATAAAAGAGAAAAAATAAGGGAAATATGGAGGAAGAAGAAGGCCATAGAGGAGGGGGACCTGTTGATCTGAGAATGAAGGAAGCAACCAGTGTCCAGTATTACCACTATCCAAACCTAACCTAAATAAACCCTACTTTTCTTCTTCTTTCTTTGTGAATCTTTCTAGGGTTTCTGTAATTTTTTCCTTTTGATTTGATTCCAGATTGCTAAACATGTTCTACTGATTCAAAACCTTTGTTTCTGGGCTTAGGATTTCTCCCCTCGGTTGTACTTGTCTCCTGTAAGATCTCTATGTCCATCTGTTTATTTTGATAGATCTTGTCGTGTATATTAAATCTGGGTTTTTTTCAGATCATTCTCTGACTTCCGGATTTGAGACCTTTTTGTTTTTCCTCCTCAGGTTCTAAATTTTCTGAGTAATTATTTTTTAATGCAGTTCTTAAAGCTTTTCTGCAGTTAATCATACTCGGGTTTTGTTGATCTGCGCAAAATTTTCTGGGTTCATCAGCCTTTTTTTCCCCAATCAGCTTCAGAATCTTCCAGGGCTTACTGTAGCTGAAATTCTGAAATCGTAAATAAAAATTTCAACACAAAGTTCTGAGATAAGAACACGTTTGTTTGTGAGATATTTCCTTTTCTTGCTTCGAAATCCATCGAATCTAGAAATATCAGAAGAAATGGTGAGAGGGAAAATCCAGATGAAGAGGATCGAAGATGCGACGAGTCGGCAAGTGACTTTCAGTAAACGACGGAACGGGCTGTTGAAGAAGGCCTATGAACTATCTGTTCTCTGTGATGCTGAGGTTGCTTTGATCATTTTCTCGCAGAAAGGACGGATTTTTGAGTTTTCAAGCTCTGAGTAAGCTTCGTTCTTCATTGTCGTTTCATTATTTCCCACGAAATCTCCTTGTTTGTGTTTTCTACGGACATGAAATCCCTGGCCATGTTTGTCTGTCTCATCTCTCTTGGAGAAGATGAATTTTTTTTTCCTGTTTTGAAAAAATAAATTGTTTTTTATCAGTGCTAATATTAAATTTACTAGTCTAAATTTCCCAATTTAATGAGTTTACTGATGAGATTTAATCATTCAGAGGATTTAGAAATTGACGTTGGAGTGGTTTAATGAGTTACTTAATGGCTGTTAAGGTTGACTATAATGGTTAAAATTTGTAATTTTGGTGAAATTATCTTCTCGGAGATCATGCTGTATTGTTTGTCCAAAGATCAAAGTAATAATAGAAATTCAATTATATATAACATTTATTTTAAATTTTATATCTTCTCTGCCATGATAATATATATATGTATATTTACTTTTAACCTAACCACCTTCTACGACCAGATTTCGGCAGTAGGATGATGTTGATGCAACTTTTTTCTGTCTGTGTTTCAATTATTTGTCTTGTCGTAAATAGTCAACGTTACTGGCTTGCATAGCTCTAGTTTGCATGATACTAAGTTCATTTTCTTCATGCAAGTGGTACGACATTTTAGGACTATTTTAATCTTCCGATGTTGAGAAGCTAATATTGTTGAACAGCATGCAAAAGACTATCGAACGATACCGCAAATATCAACAAAACGGATTAGCTCAGAAGATTGACATGGAACAACGCATCCAGGTTCGAGCTTTTACTGAATTTTTTCAAAGATTGATGGAGAAATATGTTATTTTCGTACTTTGATAACATCGTAATTGAAATTTGCTTCATATGCAAGTATACTAATTTATAACATTAGGTTGTAAATTTAATCATGATTTTGAATCTCGCATGCTTATCGTTTTGCTGCGAAGACATTTTAAAAACCAACTAGGGTTAATTTTTCAGCCGTGCTGAGGTTCTTACATGATTTATGAGACCAATATAACATATCAAATAGTATCGAAAATGTTGCTTAAATTTTAGAATCTAAAACCACAATAGATGAAAATAGGATCGGTATCCTACCTGGTCCGAGGCGAGATCTACTTGTTTACAATCATGGAAGGATTTTGTTCGTCTCTTCAAGTTTAACCTAGATTTGATTATAGAGCGTTTATGGTAATCCATCTTGTTTATGATGATCTTTGTTATTAACTAAAATTAATCATTATCGTTTTATCATTAGAGGACATCTGGGATATCTAGAGAGAATTTTAATGTGCTCATATTTTGGCATAGGGGAAGGTTTTATATATGGTTTCTAGCTCGTGGTTTTGCACTTTGATTTGGAGCGTTTTCGGTGAAAAACACATAGGTGTCTCTATATTGTTCTTGACTGGTTACTTGTTTATTCATTTGAAATTATTTAGTTTAATTTGTTACTCATTCAAAACACACAAGATATTTTAAATATATTTTCATTTATTATTTCCCAACATCTTCCTCCCTCAAACACTTACGATATTAACTTAGAAAGATTATGGTCTCTCCCACCATAATTTCCTTTATTTTCTTGCGAATTTCTAAAATAAAGCGGTGAATGACCTATTATGTCCTTAAATTTGGATAAAATACCTATTTATTAAGTGAATAATTCAGCAATTATCATGGTGAGATTGAAGCTAAAGTTCTATTGATGATCATTTATACAGTAGAACTTGCGGCGACACCCATTGTAGGCGCAACCATTAGGTGTGATTTTTGGTGGTGCTTATAAACTGAGTTCTCATCTCTAATTTACATAATCCGTCCCTGGGCTTAACTCAAGAACATATAGCATGAGCTCAGACTCAAAGTGTCGGGTCTTTCAAGGCTTAACAAATGATATAAGCGTACAATATTTGACAAAACCTATTTTACTAAGTATTTTGTTCAATGCTTCATTGTAGATTACTTTACATTATGGCTATAGATGGTCGGAGCTAATCATATACTAATTTTACGTTTTAGATAAGCTCGATTAGAGAGCGTAGCTTTAAACCTAAATTGTAAAATTAGTGAAGATATGCTAAAAGTTGTTAATGATATTCCTCCATAACTAGACTTCTTTCGCTTGATCAATATGCGAATGATTTTTGCGCACAGCAACTAAAACACGAAACACAAGCCATGGCAAAGAAGATTGAGCTTCTTGAAGCTTCTCAAAGGTTGGTGAATATTAAGTTTTCTTTTCTCGATAATTAATCATCTGTCATTAATTTTTTGTTTCGAGTCATCGTTTTGCAGGAAGCTCATGGGAACTGGTTTAGGTTCATGTTCCTACGATGAACTCGGAGAGATTAGCAGCCAACTTGAGCAGAGTTTACTCCGAATAAGAGCTCGAAAGGTACTTCTTTACCCGAACTAGCACAAGGGTCAATCTATTATCGCGAATCGTGATCTTTGTTATCGTGTTTCTTAGGATCGGTTATATGAAGAAAAGTTAGAACAATTGCAAGCAAAGGTGACTTATGCTTAAAGCTCAGTAATTAAATATTTGATAATTTTATTGTTTTGAATTATTATTATTTACCTTCATATTCAGGAGAAACTTCTTTTAGAAGAGAATTCAAAGCTATCTGCGCAGGTAACACATTTATTTCTTCATGCCATCTTCGAAACTTCATTGAAGTTAGAAAATTAGAGAAGTTAAACGTTCGTTGAATAAGAAAACAAGAATAAAAATGGAAATAGTGAGTGATTACCTTCCCAATCGATTGAAATCCACGATACGTTTATACTTATTTCGACGAGATTTATTTTTAATTTTCCTTTCGTTTTTAGTAGTATGTAAATTTCATGTTCTGTCAAGAGGGATTGGGCGAAAAAAACGTGCTAAATTAAGAAAATAAATAAAAGTTCCATGATAAGCCCGAGTTTTGAAGTTTGAGTAGCAACACTTGATTTGATATTTGTAGCGAATTTCTCCTGTCATTTGACTTCTGTTCTTCAAGATCTTGCATGCAAATGTTAGGGTTTTTCTTATTTTATTGGAGCAATATGAAAAATTTCCTAGATTCTAAGGTCGGAACGATGTCAACGATTCGGATTGTTTTTGTTCAATGAAATAGATTGCTGGCCAGGCATGGGACATTAGCAAAAGAAAGCAGCCGATAGATGTGGAGACACAATTGTTCATTGGATTGGGAAGATAATTCCGAACGATAGAGACACCATAATTCTGAACCTAACATTTGAATAATCACATAATTTCTTACCCTCTTTAAACCCAAAAATGATGGGATGCTTGTATATTTCTCAATCTCTAATGTTTGTTTTCATCTCAATAAATGATCGAAGATTCAAATCTTCCGATAATCTGTGATATTACCGAAGCAATATCGATAAATCTGTGTATTTGGACTATTGTTAGAAGAAGATTACACTTAATCGCTCTTCTCGCAGGATTATGTTAATTTTTCTTTTCTTGGCATTATTTTCGCTTGAGGGTCATAATAACTTCTCAACTCGATTGCTCAAATAAGTTGGATGCAATGTGGTTCATCCACTAAAACCATCCCAAAGGAGTCTAACAACGTCTAAGAGCAGTGATTTCGTGTCTCAAAATGTCTTAGGCTGTCTCAAAATAATACCTCGACTACTCAATTGCCTAGACTAAGTCTATTCATAAGACACTATCAAAATATGCCCTTGGCATCAAAATATGTCTAGAGAACTTTCAAACACAATGCTATGTTGATAATCATTGCAACAGAAACTATATATTGGTCGAGGCTTGTAACATCTATAGTGTTCTCAGTATAATATTATTTATTTTAGACTGGAATATAATACTATAACTTAAAATACATTGTACTAAATAGAAAGACGAAATTTATTTATATATTACATAAATTTTACGTTTTCTGAGAATATACATCTGCACTAATATGAACTGAGTCTTCATTATCAACAACACATTGAATTTTCCTCGCCGTTTATGTTGTAGCTTGCACTGATATGAATTGAGAGGATGGATAGATATTTCAGTAATGTAAAAACAAAAAACAAGTTGTACTTAAAGATAGTTTCAAGATTATTTAATTTTTGAAGGGTTAAGTTTGGTCGCAAATTCATTGCTAGAACTTATAGCCCCATGGGCTTTCTTGCTATTTGGTTTGAAATCGAATAAATGCATAACTTTCTGAAACCTAGACCTCTTATCGGATACGAGGTTCTTGGTCGTGTGACGAAAGGATTTAAGCCATAACTCCAACTCCATTATCGGTAAATTATCGTCTTAAAAAAAGCAAATTCGACATCACGGTAAGAATTATTACAAACGAGATTCAGTAACAAATTTAACATCTTATTTTTGGAGATTGGGAGCAACTTTTTTGCCTAGATTTTATATTTTTATCGGTACGACTTATTTTATTGGATTTATACTCTTATCACAGTGACTCATATGCTTATCGTAACATAGTTTGAATATTGTTTTACTCAAGGTTCTGATTACGCGTTTTAATTAAACTATGTACTCTGTTATTTTGAAAACACCTAACATAATTCGCCCAGTGTCTCTTGACTTGAGTTATGCATTGTTTCGAGGATTTGGATGGGCTGGTTTAGGATTTAGCTTACATTTCGACTTTGGTTATGATTGGTTTACCTTCAAATAGATGTTGTCTACGGGCTTTCAAAATCTTGTATTGTATTAATATGTATTTTGATGGAGGGTTGAAATGTTCTAATCTTTTCTCGACTGGATCATTCTAGGTTAAAGTTGAGTCCCTTTTGCTCGTGACAGTGATCGTTTTTGTGTCCATTCACCGGTGATGGCGTACAGGTATTCAAATTCGACATTGCCTAAGGTGAATATTCTGAAAATAATTCATGAATTAATTCCTCATTTGCAACCAGGATAACTAGTTTCAGGCAGCCCAAAAAGACAAAATCATACAGATTTAAATCTAAAATAGGCAATATTACACTGCTCTTAATAGATAATACTAAAGATCAATTATTTGACGTTATAATAAACTATGTACCATTTCTGTGCATGCCAAGACAACTCCAATATCTGCTTCTTGTCCATACCTTTTTCTCTGCCAGAACCCTACCAGACGCTCCTCTCTCTCTCTCTCTCTCNTAAAAAGCCAAAAAATAATTGAATATGGGATCCCCACTCGGCTGTGATATTTACCGTTCGCCTATTTCGACCAAATTCGACATTTGATCGTTTGTTTCTCAATTATTTAGTTTCGAATGTATTTTCCCTAATTATTCGTAGACAAGAGTTCACGTATATTTTACAAAGAGTAAGACAGCAAGTAAAAAAGAAGAGATGATGTTTGATAGAATTAGGGTTTTGAAGATCCCAAAGAAATAGCTGCAGCAGGGGTGGTTTTTAATCCGATGGCTCTGTTGAATCACCATGTATGGGCTTTACGTGAAGAGCTTGGTGCTTTTCCATAAATCGTCGTCTCGGATTTTTCTTTTTTTCTTTTGACAACAGACTTCAATTCCCAACGCAGGAGAGAGGTTAGAGAGAGAAAGACGAACACAGTAATCAGCAATGGCAGTCGGGGAGAGGAGAGAGTAAATGAGAGAGATGGGTCTGTTTCTTTTCG
The DNA here is from genome assembly GCA_003255005.1 of Begonia fuchsioides. NCBI lineage: Eukaryota > Viridiplantae > Streptophyta > Magnoliopsida > Cucurbitales > Begoniaceae > Begonia > Begonia fuchsioides. The sequence continues at coordinate 7,622 of QAOC01036253.1, read as the reverse complement.
CAGTCCAACAATTGCTGTTAGTAATTTAAGATAATTTGCGCTGAACAAATGCTGTGATGAATGGAAGCTTTATAACGAGAGAGAGAGGGAGAGGGAGAGGGAGAGGGAGAGATTTGACGGCATTATAAAATGGTAGTTCTAAAACCTCAAATCAAATCCTTGTGTCTTCAGTTTCATGGATCCGGTTTTCGCGCTTCTTTCTGAGCTCCAATCATCCATACTCTTCTTAGCATTTGGTCTTTCCCTCTCTAAACTCTCGTAACCATTCTTTCTCTCTCTGCATACATACGTTGTCTCTCTGTGATTTAAGTCCACAACTGCTTCTTCTGTCACTTTCATTCTCATTTCTCTTTGTTAGTGAAGCTTTCTCTAAAACCCAGATTTCTTGTCGCTACTGGAGAGAGATTTGAGCAAGTTCGCTGCGTTATGGGGAGAGAGTGGAACTGGAGTGGAAGATCTTCAAGAAAACGTGGGGGATTTTGCAGAGAAGATGAAGAAGAAACTACAGTGTACTCTGCTGGTTGTTTGAGCTCTATTTTTCACTTCTTCGATTCTCATCCAACTCAATATGCTTTGAACCGTCATCGTCGTCCCTCTTTTCCAGATTATCACTCTTCTTTGCCAACAGGTTCTCTCTCTCTCTCTTTCTCTCTCGTGTTCATGAAAATAACCTTTCTGTTATCATGTATGGAATTTTAAGTTATGGGTTGTGTGCGATTCAGGTGTCGAAGCACCAAGAAACAGTCTCGATTTAGAAGAGCTTTCACTGCCATGGATTTCAGCAGCTAAAGGAAGTTTGCAACTTCCTGTAAGTTTCTCTCTCTTAAACCTTATAAGATCAACATGTAAAATTTCAATTATTTCTCATCAAATGCAGATGGGTATGAAAATCAAAACAAGAGGCTCAGATGGATCGACGAAGAATTCAAAAGCAGGAGGGATGAGTCACGATTATTTGGCAGATAATTCGGATATGAATTCTCCAAGTGCAAAAACACCAAACTTGGTGGCAAGATTAATGGGTCTTGATCTTCTTCCTGACTCATCCTCTCCATGTTCATCTTCCTCTGCAACATTTTCGAACCGTCCTTCAAATCTAAAGCGCCTAAGCCATGGCTGCATTCATCAAGAAAAGCTTCATTGCAAGCCCAGAATCTTCCGGGGCCGGGATAGTATTTTATCATCTCGTTCACTTCCTGAAACACCGAGAGTTTCCCTGGCTAGAAAATCAAACGTTGATTATCATCACAGGCTTTCCCTCCAAGACGAAGATCATCAAGTTGAGATACTTTCTGGGTTCAAGAGGAAGGATGTTCTAATGATGAACGATGAAAATAGGAGTCCGAATGAGCTTGCGAAGCAAATTTTGAGGCAGGTTAAAGAAAATGTCAGCCGAAAAGCTGGATTTGACATCACAAACAAAATAAAAAACGGCGAATTCAGACAAACAGTAGATTGTAAGAAAAACCCTGAAGAGAATTCCAGGTTAACGGAGTTGAAGAATAGCAAAGAACAACCCAGCAAGGCTGCAGTTAAGCAAAAGCTGAAGCCAAAAACTCGAGAAAGCCATAAAAACGCTGAAAAGGTTCGTGTTAACCATGAACAATTTAAGTTTTGATCCATGAACATAGCAATCCATTTATTTTTTTGTTCGATTTTCGAATCGAAAGGTGAATGACCGTAAAAAGTTCAGTCCACGGAAGAAGAAAGCTCAGATAGAAGAGCCATGTGTACGTCCATCAAAAGCTGCAAAAGCCATTAACAAGCATTGCAGAAAAACTCCATTGTCGAACCATCTTCTCAGCTTCAACGACGTCGTCGTCCCCACTCTGATTCTTCCGTTCAGAACTGACCTTCGTTCTTCCGCAATGAAACCACCTAAAAAACAGGTAAAAACTTTCGCTTTTTTCTTTACTTTCTTGTTATTTACGTATCGTTTTTCGAAAAAATATTTGTTTTTTTACAGATACCAAATGTTCGGGAATCAAAGCACAACTCGCAGTTATCTGGTTCTTCGAGCCAAATGTACAGACAGAAAGCCACTGAAGGAAACGACAAGAAAGACATCGAGATTAGTTCTAAACTTGAAACAAACTCCATCGCCACCACCAACAATGGAAGATCAGAACTCGAGTACGTCTCCAGAATTCTAAGTCGTACTTTCTGTTCAAAGGATACCGAAGGACACGCTGAGAACTCCACCACCACTTCCGGCTACAGAGACGGCGAACCACTCTGTTATTCCGACAGAAAACTACTCTCCGATATCACAGACGAACTCCTCAGAGAAACTCTAAGAAACGAAGAAACTTTCAGAAAAAATGACGAGTTGAAGATTATAACCACAATATTGAAAAGAATCGAAAGCTTCCCCAGAGCTAAATGCGAGAATTTGGAAGATTTAGACAGGTTAGTGCTCTCTCAAGTCCTTACACTAAACACGTTTTTCAATCCATAAGCTATCAATCTTAAGTTAATAATCATATTTAAACAGGGTAATAGAAGAAGATCTGGGGAAGTCAAAGCTTGAGAGAGGTTTGAAAATGGCCATCCGAGAAGGTGGAGAAGAAATAGTGAGAGAGATAGAGAAAGAGATGATGGAGAAGCTAGTGCATGAAGCTGCCACTACAATGGCGTTCTGCGTTTCCGTACAGTAAAACGATGTCGTTTAATTACGACTGAACTGAATAGCCAGACCTAGTCACATGGGTCGGCGTTCACGTGATGAAGATGCCAATTGTTAATTGGTCTAAAAGTGGGTCCCGTTAGATTGGGACTTGAGACCAGGTATAGACCCGACACGTGGAGGTTTGACCAGTCTCGGAATTGGATTGGTCGAGGCAAACAGTGTGCAGAAAATAATTTTCTGATTAAAGTAATTGTCCTCTTAATAATATATTAAATAGCATAGCTTGGTTTTGTGGGCCAATCTTTGATCCATATTATGCATTATTCCTACTGTTTTATTGATTTAATCCTTAAACTAATTTTGAAATATCGATATAATCAGGGGTGGGCAACTTTAACTGATCTTGGGTCAGTGACGAGTAGGTTTTCGGGTCAGTTGGTTTTCTTAAAGAAAAAAACCAGATAATTAACCCAATAAAACCCCAAAAACCTATAGGTCAAAAGAAATCGAACCTGAATTGATTCGACAATTTCATAAATAAGGCGATCTTTCATGTTGTTTTAATTTTAATTTTAAATGTTTGACCAGATCATTAACAGGTTGGTAATGAGAATTATCCCGATCCCTTGGTTAACCATTTACTTAATTGGTCGGATCAGAAGTTTGTAGATGGACATGCATGCATGTAGGGTTTAGCGTTCAAAGAGATGATTCGAAAGTGAGAAGTGCATGGAAAGATGGGTTCAGAAAGTGATTAAAAAGCTCGTGCTTTTGCCTCTCAGCGTGGCTTTTGGCGTTACCCAACAGCCACTGCAGCTTGTTGCAAGTTTTGAGTGGCAATTAGTCATGGGAAGAGAGAGAGAGAGAGAGAGACGTGTCAGGCTGTCCACAATATTTGTTTCTCCATGTTTTGGTCGACTACCCATTCGCAGCGCCAGATATCGAGAGTATGACACGAGACAACACGATCGAGTGGCAAAACTTAACCCAAGAAGACGGTTCCATTTGCATGATTATCAAGTTTATGGCGCCTATCAACGAACGAATGATTGTTCATCTTGTTAGTCTTTGGACTAGCTGAGGTTATATGAGATGTGTGAGAGAGGCGGAAGGGTGACAACTAAATGACAATAAACTTTCGTCCATGCTCGAGGACTTATCAGACCATTGCATATCACTAACCCATCACATTAAATTAGCACGATAACCCTTCTTTAGAATTAGGTTTGAGTAGCTTTATCAATAGATCAGGTCGAGTAGCGTGTAGTGAAACTGTAATGTTCTCTGGTGCTCTTAGTGCAATATTATTTATTTTAGGCAAGAGTCATCCTCACGTATTTATTCTTAGGTTTACAACCCAAAACGCGTTGTATTTAGTAGGATGATGAACTCCATTTATATACAACGCATCATACCATTGAAGGTAGTCAATCTAACATTCACTTAAAATGATAAATTTTTTGTCAAATATAAGCTGAGTTTTCATTTTACTCATACTCATTCTCCTCTCTTTCTCTCTCTAATAAATACCATTTCCTCCTCCACAAATAAATCATATGTTAAATTTCCTTGTCTAGCTCGACATTATCTTTATTATCTTAATAGTAAAGTAGGATTTGATAGGACTTAAGCGTCTTTCAATCCTCCAAATTATAATATTATTTATTTAAGATTGTAAACATAATAACAAATACGAGAGCTTCACCATACAACAGGCAATATTATATTTGGACTGTACAATGATCATGTTCAAGATAAACAGAGGAGCTAAAGACACGATGTATCGGGGAGGAAGAGATGGTATAACGTAGAAAGAGAAATAGAGGAGAGAGAGAGAGAGGAGAAATGATTCTCAATGTGACCATTCAATGAGCAGGCATTGAATCATTCAAGAAGCAAAGTCTGCATTATTTGATATATGGGATCATAGTACAGTGCATGTTACTGTATCTTCTTTGTTACTTTTTTTATTATTTTATTTTAGCGATTAACGGGCGGGAAAGTTTGAACCTGCATGATGGGTTCGTATTGAGCACGAGCAGAGGATTAACTACCCTTGATTTGAGAAATGTTGACTTTGACTTGTTCAATTAATGATACGCTGGACTGGACCAGTTTTAGATGATGGGATTCAGTACGACTGGCTTCTTCTTTCCTCCTATGTTCACTCGTTAAAGTTGGTGAAATCTGCGTTACCATTTCTGGTGCGATGATCATCAGGATCATGGTTTTCATGTGGGTCCAATTTTCCATCCAACGTTACAATTATACAAGTAGCTGCTCAAATTTTGAATTTTGAAGCAAAAATAAATGAACCAAACCAACAAAAACTAACACAGTTCATTCATAATTCTGTCAACGTAATATTGTTTGTATTGAATCGAGTCTGCCCAACTTTATTCTTTTAATTTCAAAATTCGTTATGTTGTAAGAGAGAAGAACCAAATTCATAATCAGTCATCAAACTCCAATTCACCCACTAAAGACGGTTCAAAGTTTCGGCAAAGTTTCGCACTCTTTCAATTGGACAAAATTATGATACCATTAGTCAAACTTCAAAAGTCAACATTATAATATTTTGGGTTAAAAGTCCTCAAAAATTTTTGTTTAAATTCATCTTATACTACACGGTCAGTAACTAGGAGCCTAATGGGATTGCCACGTGGACTAATTAGTTCATAGATGTGACACTGTAGACAGGTATGAAGATCATTAATGATGCATAGGCAGCAGCTATACCCTACCAATGTAATATCAATTAACTATGAACATAGGCCCTACGATCGCGACACATGTTTTTAATGATGATACCATAGACCACGTTTCAAATGATTCCATCCAACATAAAAGAAAGGGTAAAAAATTGAACATTATAATATCTTGATTGCCTAATTTCTATATTATCGAGTGATGCAAATATAACTAACCTAGACAATATCATAGTCCGCAAAGCAAAAACATCGTAAATTACTCGTTCTTGCATAGATGATCGAAGTTCTCTGCATTGAACAATCACTGGTGACTGTGAGACACATGCATAATATCTAGTGTCAAACGATCGAGATGATCTCTCACCCTCATCACGTTGTTGACCAGCGACTCTAATATGCTTACTATAATTAGAATATATTTTTTTTTGGGAAAAAATAAAATTTTGACTAAAATTTCGTAATAAATTACTCAGGAAAATAGTCCTTAAAAATCAATAGCACAGAATTTGTCCAAATGAGATCAATAATCATGGTTATATGTACACACTATACAATAATGTGATAGACAATGGATGGTGAATTATGAATTGACATTGATCTCAAAGCAATAAACAAGAAAATGCAAATAAAATCTTAGAACATCAAAGGAACCAGTCCACTAAATTAAATCATTAAATGAGTGACATTCTGTTCGAAATTCTCAGCAAAAGTTGACGTGGACATCGAAATGTGCTTGAACCATATCAAAATAAAAAGCATAAATAAACCGAAACCATTAATAGATCATGTCCTAATCATTGTCACGTGTTTAAACATAAATATGGAGCTCACCAGGTTGATGATATTGCACAATTTATCCCTACAGAGTCATCCATGCTTGAACATATAACCCAACTGTGTATTTTACAGTGAAGATGTATGCGTGGAGAAAAGAAGACACAAATATAAAATCTCCAATCAAGACGAGATATGTTTGAAAATGAATCTTAAAAGTTTGAATATGAATTTACACGAATCTTGAATTACTTGCCTGGCGAGAGCTCTGAGACGTCGCTTTTAAGCTCGACCATCGACGTCAAATCCTGCACCAGTCCAACCAGGCCCTGGAGAGCTCCTACCTTTGGGCACTGCTCCTATTCCCTTCCCTTTTCCTTGAAATTGAACTCTTTTCCTGCCTCTTTCTTCTACCTCTGCAGCAGGCTCTAGATTGTCTTTGTTTGCTACTAAGCCATGTTTCTCACTTCCATGCTCTGATAAATTTGCAGGGCTTCCATTGGCTTGTTTCATTGTCTGAGGCACTGAGGAAGCATCTGAAGGCGTGGCACTCTGAGAGGTCACTTGAGGGCTAGATGTTGATGCTCTACTTGGGTTCAGGGCCTCCAGCCGTCGTTTTAATTCTTCCAGTCTTGTAAACTGACTATTACTACTTTCTTGAACCTAAATATGATTATATTGTCACAGAGAATTTCAGAATTAACGTTAAGAAAATCGGTAGTTTGCCAAAATACTCACCAAATTATTTAAATCGTCGCATAGTTTCTGCTTGATTGCTTCCTCATCAGCAACTGCCTTCGATGCTGCTTCCCAGGCCTGGGGGAAAAGAAATCAAAACTTACCAAGTCATCAATTCTAATACCTATTTGCAAGTCTATTTCAGATGATCTTCGGATTGGAAGGTCTTCTGGGGTGATTATCAGGTCCGAACGATACAATTTTCTGGTTTTGTTTGTCACCAAAGCTTCTATGTATTCTATTACCAAAAAAATTTAAAGTACATAATTATGGGGGCAAACCTTTTTTGCTTGTTCTTCCTTATGCTTGGCAACTTGTATTCTCTCAGCTGACACCTCAATTTTTTTCCTCAAATGTTCAAGTGCTTAAAGAATCCACCACATTGCAGACATGATAGTCAATAAAAGATTGGACAAACACTGTAGTTCAGATATGTTTCCAATACTTTATTCAGTTGCAAAAGAAATAATGATATCAACCTGCTTTTTTTGGGCCTGCTGTGAGCTTCATCTCCATGGTAAGATTTCCAAGCTCTCGTTCAACATCACGAATTTTAGAATAGTTCTCCTCAATATATCTAAGACCAATAAAACAAACAAAGATAAGCCAGTCACCAGTAAGCTGGAAGTCATTGTTAGAAATCAATTGTGTATTGAAAGAACAATTTACAAAGAAAGTAGGATGAAGAATTGTCCGGGTAAAATGAAGATAGTTATGTCTTAAGATCTCTCCTGGTAAAAAAAAACACAACTTAAAATCTTGCAATTGTT
>QAOC01036238.1:28348-90317 GCA_003255005.1 Begonia fuchsioides | reverse complement strand
AAATGTTATTTATTTAAAAAAAAATAACAGTCGGCCGTGTTGGAAGAGAAATATCGCAACTTTAACGTAAGATATTTCAAGTGGAGGAAACGTGTTTAACGTTGATTCGTTTTCGAAAAACATTTTAAAAGTGGAAATTAAAGAGAAGTTTAAAGTGGGTGGAAGGAACATTAGGAGAGTGATATCACAACTAAGCTAACTAACCATAGCCATGTAAATGCTATTATATGATTGTCACGCACATTAATACAAGTCTAAAGTTAAAAGATAAAGTGCCCTTAATTTCTCCTTGTGAAAATGCAATTTTTAATATCTTTTTAAATTTATGATTTTTTTTTTCAAAAATAGTAAAGCTAGTGATATAAAATAGAGTAAAAATTATTTTTGGACATGAGTTTTCAGTAAATAAAATTTGGGATCGGCAGACGCATCTCATTCGCACGATCATGTCTCACTCGGACTAATACCGGACGAATATCGGACGAATAAGACATAATTTCTTGCCTCATTCGTCCGAGATTCGTCCGACAATGTCTCGATTTTGCTTATTTTATGATAACTCAGACCTAATTTTACTTATTTTATAAAAATTCAGGCCCAAAAATAATTTTTACTCATTTAAATAATACATTTTAATGGGTCATTTACTGAGTGCGCATGCTTTTTTGAATAGTTAATGCCCCAAATTTTTTCAATATTTAATGGCCTTATAATTTTTTTTAATACTATTATGTAATTTTTTAAAATTCTTTGAATTATCAAATAGTAAATTTCAAATATGTTTAAAAAATATTTTTAATTTTTTATGACTTGATTAATTTAATTATTAATTTTTAATAAAAAAATATTTTAAATATGTTTAAAATGAAAAAAAAAATATTTTATTTTTATTAGAAATTAATAGTAATAATTGAAAGATGGAAAAATAGGAAATGTAAAAGAAAAAGCAAAAGCAAAACAATGGACGTCAATTTGTGGGCCCACCTTCCCACAGCCAAATCCTCCATTTCTTCGTTCATTTTAATGATTCATTTGAACCCTGCTCTCTCTCTCTCTCTCTAGCTCTCTGGCTCTTGTTGGAAGAAGCTCCGGTAGGTTTAGAGGAAGCCTTTTCCGATCTGCCGCAACTTCTGTCGGTAAGTTGATCGGTCGGAGATTTGAGCATTTTACGCTAAATGATTTTCTTCGACGTTTTACTCTTCCATTTTGATGTTTTTATTGAGAAATGACCGTGGTTATCCTTGATTTGAGGTTCAGTCTGTGGATCTTGAGCTTTGTGAATATTTCTGCTTTTTTTGCCATAGTTTTGGTTATGAACTTGGGTAAGATTAGGAAACTCGGTACTAATTTCAATCCTTTTGTTTTCGAATCCAGATTTTGATTTTGTGAAACTTAGGCTGTGAGAGAAATGGCGTGTGACCAATACCATACACATGGATGGAAACACATTCCAGCTCCAGTTTCAGACTCTGAAAATTGCAGGGGTGGATTCGACTGCAACATCTGCTTAGACTTTGCAAGCGAGCCCGTAGTCACCTTATGTGGCCACCTCTACTGCTGGGCTTGCATTTACAAATGGCTATTTGTCCAAAGTGCCTCTCTTTCCCACGATGATCCTCCGCAATGCCCTGTTTGCAAAGCCGACATCTCTCACACCAAAATGGTCCCCCTCTACGGCCGTGGCCAATCAGGCGAAGCCGAGAAGGAGGAGAAAACGCTCGCTCGAAGGACCATTCCTCCAAGACCATCAGCTTGCCATAAAACTCTCACATCAACCGTACCGGACAACGTCCAGCAACTTCCGTATCGGAATCCTTATCAGAATCAGAACTTCGACCCCTATGAAGAGGAATCCGAATCACCGATGTTGGAGGGCCGAGGAATTTCCGTCAATGGCTTCCATCATCCATCGGTGGGGATGATCGGAGAAATGGTTTATGCTAGGGTGTTTGGAAACACTGAGAGGCTATACACACACCCAAATTCTTATCACTTGATGGGAAGCGATACTCCCCGGTTCAGAAGGCAAGAAACAGAGGCTGATAAGTCCTTGAACAGAATTTCACTCTTCTTCTTCTGCTGCTTCCTTCTTTGTCTCGTCTTCTTTTGAATTCGAGTAGCTGGAATTCTCCTTGAACCGATTTTGGTATACTTTGTACAGTTCTATTAAGGTTTCGGAGATTAACAATAAGACCATTTCGTGTTGAATCTGAGGCTTTAATTCGATCTTTTTTCGAGTTCCTAGACTTTAATCTGTTATGACACTAATTTCTGGGCACATTCCTTAAGTTACTCAAATCCAAAGATTATGACCATAATCAAGCGCACTATACAACAGTTTAGATAGAACATCATCTGACTTAGACCTCGCCAGTTGCAACCTTCCCGGAGCATCTCCGGCAGGTCAAAACTTGGTATTATTGTCAAGCTTTTACCGGTTCTTTGTCCCGGGCCTAGACATGAAAATTCAACGGTAGCTCACCTCTCAACCACAACCTTAAATTTTGGGGACTCTGGCTATCAAATCAATGTTGAAAAGTCTAAACGGGCGTTGGAACTTCCATTCGAGTAATTAGGTGAACCGACAGGGTCTTAGGTTGTTGTATATGTTACGTTATTGAACTCCCTTTGTCAACTGAATCAGCTCTTCCGAAGTGATCACCAAGATCAATTGTGACATTTTGACCTTTTCATAAAACTATGAGCACGCTTTTTAAAACCTTACCTTAAAACTAGGCATGGCATGATATATTGACTGGGAAAAGTCTTCTCTAATCTGGTTAGTGTTAGGAACATTATGACTTCAATTCTTGTATGCTAAATGAGAATATTAAATCTAACAAAATCAGTACTAACTAAACTAAGCAAATAATTAACCATAAAACAAAAGGAGACATCAATATTTTAACGTGAAAATCCTACAAATTAAAGGTAAAAATTACTGGTAAGGAGCTATCGAATCAAAACTTCATTGTGTAAAAACAATGGACATATCAAGTTATCTCTCGATCGTCAAACTAGAGGAATACAACCACACATTAAGATCAAATAACAATCATAGATTCAATGAGATGATGAAGTACGGTAAAAGAGGCAGGCATAAATACGATCTTCATCGTTCAGAATGTACATTTTTGTGCTACGAAGCTATTGTAAAAATTTAAAGCTAATATGACGAATTTGATTCTCCCTCGTGTAGAAAAATCAAAACCATTTTCTATTTTTCCGTTCTCTTTATTTTCTCTTCGACGACTGCCTACACACACTCAATAGCAGCCTTAATTTGCATTTCAAATAGCTTTAGTTTGGATTTTGTGGGAAGCCAGGTTTGGATTTTGTCGAGATTTAGGTCATGATTTGAGTAAAAAAGGTGAAAAAATGACTAGAACATTGGGGGATGATAAGATTTTGATCTGGTTTTATCTTCATTCAAAACTTGAAAATAGCTCAAAAGTTTACCATCGGTTCACTGATGGTTCGGTTCATTGTTGGTTCGGTTCATTGTTGGTTCGGAATATTTACAACCTTTGGGCCTCAGCAAAGAGTCCAGGCAAAATAGGCATTGAAATGCTTAGTTTATCTTTTACGTAAGCTTTTATCGTCATAAGAACACCATGACATGCAGTTTCCACAAAAACTAGGCCTTATTTCCCCAACTGATTCCAACTGATTCCCTGTTTTCTATTCTTAAATCTCAAGAACAATGCACCCACCAATCTTCAATCGAAGCTTATAAAGACGGTGACGGAGGGTCTATGATTTGGCAGCGACGATGGCAGCCATCAAAAGCTTTTGCTTAGTTTACTTCGTTCTACTCTGCTCTGGTTTTTGCCATGGCGGTAGACTCCTCAGCGAAGATGCTCAAAGAGGTTCCGATAATCATGCCGGAACTGGAATGATGAACGGAGATCGGAGCTCCGGTGAGGCCTCGGCAGATGATTTCAGGTTTCGCGGTATAATTGGCGGTTGGGATGGAATCCCAACTATCGAAGTTCCTGCTTTTGACATTCCCGTCATCGGCATTCCCGGTTTTGAAATTCCAGGTTTTGGCATTCCTAGTTTTGGAATTGGCGGTGGTATTGACATAGATTTCGGAGGCTCCGTTGATCCAGAGCTCGGCAGAAATGGTGGCGGCGTTACGATGCTACGTGACGGAGGGTTCCACAATGATCCTAAACTCCTCCCCGACAACCCCGTCGACGGCGGTGCTCCGAAGCCCGGTGACGAAGGGTCCTACGATGTTCCTAAACTCCTCCCCTTCAACCCCACTGACGGCGGAGCTACAAACCCAAGTGATGGAGGGTCTCACGATATTCCCATACCCCTCCCCGACAAACCCGTCGATGGCGGTGCTCCGAAGCCCGGTGACGAAGGGTCCCACGATGATCAAGGGTCCCGCGATGATCCTAAACTCCGCCCCTTCAACCACATCGACGGCGGCGATTCGCCCATTGCGGGAAGAAAGAACGGCTATGCCGTAGACGATCACGAGGCTTCGAAAAACAAGAAAAAAATGCAGGAAATGACTGGGAACGCTATGGCCCCGAAAGACTCCATGTCTGATTAAGAAACTTAAGTATTAGCTTCGACAAGCTCACTGTGTCCTACTTGTATTAACCTGCAATAAAAAACCATCGACTCTCTAGTTTAACCACCGACCAATTACAAGACCAAACTTTAATCGCTTCGATTTAAGTATCTCATGCTATCGAATTTGTCTTGGCAGTTTCTTGAATCTCTCTCGAGCGATTTATACGATGATTCTTCGTATAGTTGCTTATACAAAGTGATTTGATCTCTCGGAGTTACAAAGTTGAACTAAAGTTGTAATTTAGCGAGAATCGGAACACCGCAGGCTGCGGCAGCATGTTTATCTTCGCTATAAACAAGGTTTCCCCTCACAAAAGTGGCCAAAACTCTTCCTGTCAAGTTCTTCCCCATGTAGGCTGATATGCTCTGAGTTCAGAAAATGGAGAATGTATCAGCTTCTCCCTCTAAACCTCGTTCCATTTACTTGGTTTAAATAAAATTGCCTTTTCTCGAAAGGAAGAAATTTAAGTTAATTGATCGATTATCCGAAAATTGTAGCTTTTGAAATTCAGCAAAAAAAGAGAGACCAAAATAAGAACAGAGAAGAATAACTCACAGGATGCTTATGGTATATGGGATGGTCATCGTCTAGGGTAATTTCAGAATCTGGGTCCCATACAACTAAATCTGCATGCTTTCCAATGCCAATAGATCCCTGCACAGATTCAGTATAAGTTATTTTTCATTGTGTTACAAACTGTGCAGTGAACAAAATTTAGGACTGAAGAACAATAAGCGAAAAACAGTCCAAATCGTCATCGAAGTTCATGGGACGATTATTTTTGGGAGGTGACGAGTCCAAAAGATTATTATTTTTGTCTAATTCTATGCACAAACACTTCGATTACGAATTTCTCTGTAATTAATGGTTTTAGAAAATAATTATCACCTTCAAATCTTGGCCAGCTAGTTTGGCAGGTTTCTCACTCCACCAAAGAGCTAATTGTTCAATTGTTGCTCCTTGTTTCCTTGCAGATGTCCACGTTGCAGGGAGAACAAACTGTATATTTTCTCGCAGGCATGTATCGATTAATTTACAAAACAATCAAAGAAAGATTCGATACAATAAATAAAAGTAGTGACGATCCAACCTGCAAGGACGAAATACCACCCCAAGCTCTCAAGAAGTCACCAGAATTGAGCTGCTTAAGCTCCGGGGCTGACGGTGAATGGTCCGAGCTCAACATGTCTATGTGTCCTTCCTAACATAATATCATAATAGAAAAAAATTTAAATGATATATTTCGATATTCGAAAAGGTAATGTTAAATTTATCTTTTTAATATATATTTTTATTGTATATGTTCACTTGTCGAATTGTGATTTATGCATTTTATATAATAACCAACTATTTTAATTGTAATTCATTAAATATATTTTAATAGACCAATCACAATTTGACACGTTAGCGTATATAATAAGAAAGTCTGCTAAGATGGTAAACCAAACATTACCCAATACTCTAATCGAAATAATGAAAGAAAGTGGTGTATTTTGCTTAAGAGTGTACACCATTAAAGCCTTTAATAGTTTTTCCTTGTTATTTGCATCCCGAATGGGCGGAGCACACTTGAAACGAGTGTCACCATCGCTGATATCGTCTGTCGAAAATGATAAATAATGTGGACATGTCTCAACTGAAATGCTATGGCCATTTCCTTTTGCTTCCTATAAAAAAACAGTCTCAATTTGAAGCGATTAACGCAATTATTCCATCGCAGAATTATAGAAATATTGAGAATTCCTTCGAGCTTTGAAGAACCTTGATCAAATCTAGCGAAGAACTCGAATCAGACAAGTGAACAATGTGAAGATGTGCGCCTTCTGAAGGACCCCCGATCGCGGTGTCTTTCGTCACGGTTAAGAGCTCTCTAATGGCAGCCTCCTCCCTATTATAAACAAGAGAAACGATTAAAACGATATTTTTGAATATCTATAAGGAAGATAAAAATCCGATTTTATTGCCCATCTCTTACCAAGAAGGTGGTCTAGTTTTAAGATAAGTGGAGTAAGAACGAGGATTAGTTGAACCGTCTTTAAGATTAAAATCAGTCCGAGAATCCAGTTCGAGCTCTGCATGAACAAGTAAAGGTCTTTTGTATTTTGCCAATACCGAAAGTCCTTCCTACCGAAACCGTAATATTACATGCAAAAAAAAAGTTATTAAACCCGATTAGATTCATACAACAACACACTTGAATACATTTCACCGAATTTTAAAACATTTCATGGACGGATTAGAACAAACCTTGATGTGAGAGGTGTTGGTCATAGGAAAGTCATTGATCCCTGAAGGACACATAAAGGACTACAACAAAGAACAGCAAGGCACAAAATACGATATTATCAAGGGTTACGAAATATTTTGGTGCATATTATTGGTTATTTTTGCTAAAACAATGATCAAATAAGCTCATAGAGATTTACTGATAGAAAGAAAGGTACCTTGAGACCAAGAACCCCTGATTCTAGGAGACTTTCTAAAGCGCTTGCATTAAATGCATTATCAGGTACTAGGCCTCCCCAAAAACCTGTGATGGATATTAGACACCAGTAAATAGGCTTCGGTGAATAGTATAATGTGTTATATATCGAGACTTTACCAACGTCGATGTGAATCCTCCCTCGAGCAGCTTCAATCTAGCATGCAGGAAAAAAAACAATTAACAAATAAACTTTACTTAATTTAATTTAATACAAGAAGAAAATATATGATATATATTGATGAAAAGGCACATGAGTGTGCATAACCTTGAGATCTAGAGTTTCTTTCGACACCGTCGATGGGAAACTGTTAAGCGGCATGTCAACTAGCGTTGTAATGCCGCCTGAAAAAACCCATCGAATTCAATAATCAGGTCTTTTATGCATAGAACTAAAGTCATTCAACTCTAAGACCGAGAAAAAATATGTGTTGATAATAAATTCTTAAGATTATGAAGGGTTTATTTGGCAAAGTCTGTAGTTAACTTTAGAAAGATCAAATGCATATGTTTAAGGAATGATATCATACCAGCAGCTGCTGCTTTTGTCCCTGAAGGAAACCCCTCCCATTCGGTTCTTCCCGGATCGTCCAGATGTGCATGGCTGTCGAAAAAGAAATTAAACAAGAAAATGTTTAAAACAGAATGGTTTAGTTATTTTACACTCCTGGTTCATCGTTCTTCTCTAGTTACGTAATGAGCTCAGCGTTACTTAGAAATATCATTATTTGACAGAAAAAGAATATAACTTCACATGAATATCATATTTTCATTCTTTTTTCTTGTGATGTTTTCAATTTTTCTTAACTTCAACTTCTGTTTGAACATCGTCTTCAAACATCTACTGTCGTTATAGAAGTGAATAATGGATCGATAACGATTAGATCTTACACGTCAATCAAGCCAGGCATGACAACAGACTCTCCATAATCAGCAACATATTCCGTCCTTATTTTCCCAACACTTTCTTCATCCTCGACTATGGATTTAATCTTCCCCTCCTCTATCTCGACTGCTCAAATGAACACGACATGCTCAAACATTAAAAGTAACTAAATTGGCAAGATTATTGGCTTAAAAACTTTGAGATAATAGAAAACTTTTGGAGTTTAAACTGTTCCTAGGCAGTAGAAATAAATTGGCAAACCTGCACCAGAAATGATTTTTCCTGCTGTTACAATTCGCTTGCTAGCTATCCAATAGTGTTGATGAGGAAGAAGGCTGCATTTATTGAACTTCTGCGAGAGTTTTGGTCAGAAACTAGACTCTAGTTACGTCTAAATTGAGTGAAAATAAAGTCATAAATCAATAAGAAAAGAACAAAATAAGAAAAACCTCGACGCAAGAATTTACAGTAATTCATTAGCAAATAGCAACTGTCAAGGGATAAGTCCTCTTTTTTTACGATCGAAAATAAAACTGCCGATCTCCCTGGAAATTTCAATCATGAATTCACCAGGATCCAAAAAATTCATCAATTATAAGATTAACTTCTGGTTTATCAGTGTGAAATCATCAGTTAATAACAGACAGTGAAAGAAACAATCACTCAGATGAACTCACAGAAAAAAAAACGAAAAACTTCTTGACGATTTGGTGTAGTTGTCAATGAAATGAAAATATCTGCAGAAGTCGACGATTTACATAAAAGGTAACACCTCGAACAGTTCTAACTAGGCAAAAAGTAGAGAAACTTCTCCATCAACAGATAGAAATAAAATCAGACCCGGAAAACGAAAACAGAGACCCAACATTAAAATGAACTTCATTTCTCGACCCGTCAAACAATCTCCGCAGGCGATCAGTCAAAAACTTGAAACGCAAAACGGGGAAAGGAAGAAGAACAGACCTGGGAAGATTTCTGCGAGTAGAAAAGAAGGAGAAAGGAGGCCAGCAATGTTAGGAAAGGGAAAAACTTCCATAGAAAAAGCTTCTCCATCTCCCTCTAATGGCGGAAACAGAGCAAAGTGGAGAGCTTTAACAATGGAGAAGGACAAGGTGGACGGCGAAGCCTGCAAAGGAAATAACTCTCTTCCACCCAATTGGAAGAACAACGTACACCACTTATTCGATAAAATAAAGGAAAAAGCATATCTTTTGTCACGCAGCCTGAGTTGGAAAGTATAATCCCTGAACCGAGATATTCAGATTCTGGAATCAGCCTTGTGACTAGATTCCCACATTATTCCTTAATATGATAAAAAAAATACTCGAAAGCACCTAACCCCAATATAAATTTACGAGGGACAGAGGAACTACGCCCGTAAAAACGANTGGAAGAACAACGTACACCACTTATTCGATAAAATAAAGGAAAAAGCATATCTTTTGTCACGCAGTCTGAGTTGGAAAGTATAATCTCTGCACCCAGATATTCAGATTCTGGAATCAGCCTTGTGACTAGATTCCCACATTATTCCTTTTATGCTCACGCAGAAAATATAATATAATGGGCATCATAGTTTTTTTTCATAATATAATATAATATTGGAAAAACAAAATCGTCATTGGATTTTGTTTTTTATCTATGATTTTTTAGATAAAAATTTAATTTTAGTCTCGAGTTTTGATTAAATAGTCTGATTCCTGTTTAAATTTTAAGAAAACTAATTTTATACTCCTCAAAAATCTTATACGAACGTAGTGACTCTCTTTCATTTGTACTCACCCAACTTTAAACGTCTGATACAGACGTATTAATCCCCATATTTAAAAAATTAATTTGGTGAAAAATATCTTATTATTAATAATTTGAATTTTTTACCATACATTAATAACAATAATAGAGATTAATATGAAGATGTTTAAATTGTTCCGACATTTTTTAGATTTACTATATTTTTGAAAAATATGAAATAAATAAATTCAGACAGTGGGCGGCGATGGATGCCCACCAACGGCTTGACACGATGGATGTCTGCATCGCAACATTGGATCAACGGTTTGACGAGGCACAAAACCGACACTGAGCTGAAATTTTTACCAACTCGCCAGAGGCGGAGGCCACACCCACAGCTGCTCTATCTCCATCGGACGATCCTCCTATAAAGTATGTTCGTTCTTCTGTAATCTTTTCGAATAATTGTAAGACTTTTTTGTAACTTATTTCACTTTTAATTTGACACATCAGACGATTTCTGTATTTATATTTCGATTCGTACAATGCATGATTATTAATTGTTAACTCTTTCACGAATTGATTTCAAATTAGATGTTATATATGTTGAATGCTATTGTTCGATGTTTCAGTACTCTTGTTTTCGAGTTTCTTTGAGATATTGATTTGATGCTATTGTTTTCGTGTTTCTTTGGTATAATGAAGGCGATACATACTAACGTTATCATGCAAATTGTTTTTTTGATTGAAAAAAATAATAAGTATAAATTTTTGATCAAAATTTAAAATTACATAATACAGAAAGTTATAAAACTTTAATATACGAAAATAAAATTTTTATATTAGGCTCGTTTAAGCTCGACTGGCTCGCGAGCCGGCTCGAGCCAAATTTTTTCGAAAAAAATTCGATCGAGCCGACTCGAATAGGCTCGATAAACTCATCTCATTTGGGTGGGCACGCCGTCCCGAATTCGCACAGACTCTGCCAGCACTAGCCACGATAACCAGAATGGAAGCCATGGAAGTACATAGCCTCGACGACCCGCGCAGAAGAGCGTCAACGCAAAGCAGAGATTGAAAAATGAGCAGCCTTTTCGCTTCAAACGAAAAGACAAATGAAGATCCAAATGAGCTCTACGCGCTTTTTACAGGACACGACCAAGAGGGTAAACGCCAAAGAACTCGTTTACTCATTAATTATTAAAAAAAATTGATCTTTATTGTTTATTCCATTCCGTTTTCAGCGGCGCAAAGCTGATTCGCGTACGGAAGAGGAAGAGCTTAATTAAACCAGCAACTAATACACGCTGCTTTCTTCGTGGACTCGAGGCTGCAACCTTTGACTTTGTCGTAGTTACTAGTTTCGCACGTGCTCTACGGAGATGGGAGTTTTTCCATCCGTCATCGCTCTTTCAAAGTCAACCCAGCGGACATTTAATCTTGGATCTTAAAAATAAAAATACAATCTTTGAATATCATTTCATCCCAAATTTCTATTTTTAAGACAAGGATGCCTGGCTCTAAATGAACTACTGGCCCAATCAACACCATGAGAGGTGCCGTGGCTCCTCGACGCGAGCCCTCGGGAATTCCTCGGCCTTGTGGTGTTGATAAATGATAGGGTTGGCCTCGGCTCGATACTTTATTAGATTCCTTACGTCTAAATTGATGAATAATATGTGTCAAACTCGTTATTATGAGTCTAATTTCAATGTATATAATATCGTTATAGGAACCAAACTATATGGTGACATCTATCGATAAATTATTATTTTATTTTTCATAATTAATTGAAATTTGCTCAATAAACTCAATTATTTAAAGACTCGTCTAGCTAGTGGTGGATCCTATCAGAAGGAACCGATAGTAGCCCCATGTACCAGATTATTTAGACCGGCATAAATAAAACATAAACTCAACGCCATCAAACGGCGTCGGATTTTCTGTTCTCAGGTCACCGCACGAACTCGATCTTCACCCCTCCAATGGAGACTTTCCCCTGTCCAAGCACAGGAACCAAAGTGACGACCACCGTGTCGTCCTTATCGACGTCAAGCTCATCCAACAAATCCGTTATTCCCAATCTCAGGCACGTCGTCAGCTTCTTCTTGTGCTTATGCCGGTGAGGTACGCTCACAAAACTTCCGGCGAATTCCGTGCTCGCCGGCCCACTTGCCGTGTCATCGTTTATGTAGACGTCGAATTTCACTGCGACGTCTCTCTCGAATTTTATGCCTTCGATCAGCAAGATTTCCTCCTCTTCTTCCTTCTCCCGCCTACTCCTCGATTTCTTCGGCCGTCGGACTAGAGTGCTAATCGGCGCTTCGAGAACAATCGGAAACCCTAGGTCGACCGGTTTGATCGGAGAAGATGACGATTCTGCGGCAAGAGCTTCTCCGGAGCCGAAAATCTTCTGAGCGACCGATTTCGCCTTTGATTTTCTTGGAGTTGGTTTAGACTGCAGCCATGGAATTTCGACGTCCTGGTAAACGTAACCGAGGTTTCGAGTATCTAAGCAATCGCGAACTTTAACTCGTACGGCTTCTGCATTCTCGTTGTAGAAGACGAAAGAAGCGTCTAACCAGTCAGGATCCGTGATATCCTTTCGTTTTCCTCCTAATGTTTTCCAGATTGACCACATTCGATCGACGTTAGAGTGATGGCCGAAGAAAATTGGATCGCGTGCTGCCGAGTATAAGTTCCCCATGTCCTCGAAGTTTGGCTGGTTGTTATCTCCACACCAAAGGTGAACCGGACCGTGAGGAATGTTCTCGACGGAGCCGGCGCCGGGATCTTCATCGTCTCCGGCGCGATATGAGTTTCCGAAGAAAAGTAATGGAGTTTTCGAGTTCGAGACCATTTGCCTGTACATTATGCTCAGATTGCTCCGCAGTTGTTCCTGATTCGTCCCCGTCGGGTCCGTACCTCCGAAGTCCAAATCGACGAGCGTTGGCGGGCGGTGGTTCTGGTTACGGAACGTGTCGTAGAGAGACGACGATGGATTGTTGTAGAACGCCGGCATCCTCATTCCCGCCGGAGCGTCCCAGTTCCAGAACGGTAAAGCGAAGGTCGGGTCGTTGAGCAATTTGCCGCAAATCTTTTCGAAAAAGTAGACGTAATAGCGATGAAAAGGGAAGAAAAGCCAAGAATTATGAACTTGAATGTCGAGGTCTGAAAATCCAAGTTGACGGTAAGCTCCGTCGCAGTAAGCGCAGTGAATGTTCGATTGCTGAGCGAAATTTCGAGGGTCGTCGACCGGAAGAGTTTTCATTAGCTCAACGGCTTTCTTGTATTTCTCAGTGTATGCCTGGTCGACCAAATGAGCGGCCGGTCGGACCCTCAACGGTGCGTTCGACGGCGTAGGCCGGAAATCGGTGATCTTCGTTGTGGTGGGTGGGCAACAGTTGACGACAGGAACGCCGGCCGGCAAGACAGCCGAGCCGCACTTGTTAATGTCAGGCGCCTGAATCGGCGCAGCGAAGGCGAACGGATCTGACGAGAGATTAGAGGCGCCATAAAGGCCTCCTAAGCCAATGAGCAAGTCTCTCCGGTCAAAGCTGCCGGAGGAGCAAGAAACTCGAAGCGGCAGGCGATTGGTTTTCTTTCCGACTGTAAGCAAAAACGGGGAGAGTGGAGCCGAGAAAATGGAAGAGTTTGCAGAGCAAATACTAGCGTTGGCGAGAGGTGTAGAAGTTGGTCGAGGGAGGGACGCCATTGATGGGAGTTTAGAGGTCTGCAAATGAGATCCAAGAAATTGTTGGAGAAGAAAGAAGAATTTGAAACGCAAATATACACGGCCAAAATATTCTGGCGTTAAACAAATTTTCTTATTCGCATCTTTTCTGTTTACATTCTCAGCCATATATATAAGAAAGATCTTACGCAAATAATAAGGAAACAAACCATCAAAGTAGAACTAACTTTAAAAGAAAATAACTGAAAACTAGCGATCTACGGGGGGAAAGAATTAAACTAATCAACAGAAATGGCTAAACTCGATTTATAATGCAAAGTCAGAGACTTTTCTCCATTGAACAGAAGCACATTGCTACGGCATCTTTAAAGTCGCAAACTCCATTAAGAGAAAGGACAGATGAGGAAGAAGGTGACATAGGTGGAACACCTCGTGCTCTAAATCAACTGAAACAAGCATCACTCTCTTTCCATTTCGTTCGGTTGATTTTAAACCTAGAAGTACACTCGCCGGCTAGCATAGGTCATCTTGCGGTCACCGTTCACAGCCATGGATCACGTTTCCAAACTAAAATGGTGGAAGAGCCGCCGCCGCGATGACATTTCAGCCAAAAAGTCGCTTTCAATAACGTCCATATTTCAAAGTTGCAGCTTCGTAATGGAAACTTCCAAGAACTTGTGTAACAACCGTAAATTTTGTATGCTACCAAATTTAAGAATTAATGTCATGATTATTGTTTTGTTGCGTGAAATTGTAAATATTTGATATAATTGGTGTTTTGGACTTGCAACGAGGGGTATTGAGTGAAAACAATTATCACATTTTGAGAGCTACTACTTGGTACTAATTGGATTATAAATTTAAAATTTAGCCTAAAATAATTAAAAAAGGAGTGTGGTGGCTACATTGCATGGGTGCCACTACATTGCTCACTCAAATACTCAACTTACATACATGAGCTCTTCACTCTAACTTGGAGAAACAAGTGAGTTGCAGCTCCTTATTTTGGAGCACAAAATTATCCCCTTCTCCCTCTGGTTTTTCTTCACTTTCAAAGGTTCAAGTGAGGTGGTTTTGAGAGCTTGAGTGGTTGAAGAAAATTGGTGCCATCAAAGTAGGGTTTTGTGCAACAAGTGCAAGGAGACAAGAAAAAGCCACTCAAGTTGCATCTCGAGTTGGATTCTCTCATTCAATGTACTTTTATCTTCATCTCAAGGATCATGAGTGAGTTATAATGGATTAAAGTGTTAGGTTAGACACATTTTTCACGTTTTACACAAAGTTGCTAAAATTCTAGAATTTATGAGCAACTTAGGGTTTTGTATTCGCAATCTAATCTAATTGATCTCTAATGGGAAAACGTCCTTCTAAGAAGTTGTAATAGACTCAAAATGGAAAATAATGACTGCTGGATCTAAGTTTTTAGATGAGTATAACTCAAGTTACAGAATTTTGACGATAGGGTAAAAACATGGGATAAATTCCGAAAATTAACTTAGGTAGGTTAAGGTTTTGTGTTCAAAGCTCAATCTAAACGAGCTCTAATAGCAAAATGTTCTTCTACAAAGTTGTAACAGACTAAAAAATAAAGAGCAAGGTTGTTGAATCGAAGTTTTTGGATGAATAGGACTCAAGTTACAAAATTTTGAAGATAGGGTAAAAATGAGAGATAAATTCCAAAAATTAACTTGTGATTATCATTGTGTCATATGGTGCCAAACAATCGAGATTACTGCTCAAGTGCTATAATTTGTGCTAAGGAATTGAGGTAAGTAACTTTGTATGTGTTTTGCCTATTTGGGCCTACATCACAAGAGTTAGAGTTGTTTGCACTATATTTGTTTGTGAATAACATAGTTAGCTAAATTCTAAAATTGTTGATTTGATTGGATAATAGTATGCTAGTTAGCTTAGGTGATTTTGAATTATTGAAATGTATTGGGTAATGACATGCTGAATATAATGTGTTGATGATGTTGTGTACATGAGAATTATGCATGATAATATATTGTGTGAATGAATTAATTTTTTTAGCATGCATCATGTGATTTCTGAAAAGAAAGAAAAGATTTTCAATTGCATTGTTTTCATGGAGAAAAAAGAAAAGGAGGTGAATGTGGAACGATGCACATCTAAAGAGGTGTGGTCATTAAGCGGGACCATCTATAAAGGGGTGGGGCCGCTACAAAGATAGTGAACAAGTAATGACACTCATCTAGAGGGGTGAGGTCATTACCGAACAACCACGGGCCTGTAGGGTGTAACCGTGAGAGCGCGTGGCGTGATGAACCATCGAAAGGGGTGGGCCCGCGCATAGTTCAAAATTCATGGACCTGTGTGACATAACCAGGACCCTACGGGGCAATATACCAGTAATAAAGGAAGAATTGATGAATAGAAGAAAATTGCATGTTTTGTATAAATCATAGTATTAATATGCATGTTATGTTGTTTGTTATTTATTGAGCGTTAAGCTGATAAATTAAGTCTTGTGACTGCAAAGGAAATAACTCTCTTCGACCCAATTGGAAGAACAACGTACACCACTTATTCGATAAAATAAAGGAAAAAGCATATCTTTTGTCACGCAGTCTGAGTTGGAAAGTATAATCTCTGCACCCAGATATTCAGATTCTGGAATCAGCCTTGTGACTAGATTCCCACATTATTCCTTAATATGGGTATCATTACATTCTTGTAAATTTCAAAAAATAAAAATTTATACTTCTAAACTGCTAAACCACCTAACCCCAATATAAATTTACGAGGGACAGAAGAACTTAGGGCTGTTCATCTTAGAAATTTGCTTTGATTGATTCTGAGAATAATACTCGAATTTAATATTAAGATGTGTTTGGCAATCTATTCAATTTTAGGTCAGATGGTTTCCCGTTTTGTGGTGGATCTCTTTTGGGTTGTACATGTGCAACACAGATTTTGTTGCAATAGTCTTGCTGCCCTGTTCTAAAGCATTTTAATTTCTTTCAGGTGAAGAACACTAAACTATGTCTTAAGGTGTATTACATATCAGAGTCGGAGCCTACGAAGAACAATCGCGTGGTTAGAAGAAGGCTGGCCATGCGCTCTTGAATACGAAACATAATAGAGCTCGGAAACTATGCCCGTAAAAACGACAACCCTTTCCGCAGCACAGGCATCGGCTGACCACCATTATGATGACTTGGCTGAACAATAGGAACAAAACCGATCCCATGCCTAGTCCGGTGGCGATGTCCTTATCGTACGCGCAATACAGAAAGGTTCCATCTGTGACGAGTTCTGCCTGTTCTGCCAGATTAAGTTATCAGTTCTATTTGTTTGTTCTATCACAAGCGTGATTTGACATGTTTTTATGCATCTCAAAGATCATTTTCCAGGTCCAAATTCCAGACATCCATCAGATTTTCCTTTTCTCGGGAACAAAAACTTTACCAGTAGCGGAAGAGACCATAAGAAGACACTAAAACCAGTTCGAATACACGAATCAAAGGTGAAAAAAAACGAAACCCTTTTTCAGAATTTCTCCGATCCCTTGGCTTCGAAAGTTAGGAAAACAACAGACGAAAAAGATGACTACTCACTGTAGTTCTCCTCTCTTCAGCCGCCACAGCAAGCCATGGAAGTACAGAGCCTCGAGGACCCGCGCAGAAGAAGCGTCAACGCGAATCAGAGATTGAAAAATGAGCAGCCTCTTCGCTTCAAACAAAGATATTATAAGCTCAATCGGAACATTATTATATGCAGAAAAAAGACAAACGAAGGTTCAAATGAGCTCTACGCGCTTTTTACAGGACACGACCAAGAGGGTAAACGCCAAAGAACTCATTTACTCATTAATAGTTTCGCACGTGCTCTCCGGAGATGGGAGTTTTTCCATCCGTCATCGCTCTTTCAAAGTCAACTCAGCGGACATTTAATCTTGGGTCTTAAAAATAAAAATACAATCTTTGAATATCATTTCATCCCAAATTTCTATTTTTAAGACAAGGATGCCTGGCTCTAAATGAACTACTGGCCCAATCAACACCATGAGAGGTGCAGTGGCTCGACGCGAGCCCTTCGAGAATTCCTCGGCCATGTGGTGTTTATAAATGATCGGGTTGGCTTCCGCTCGATACTTTATTAGATTCCTTATATCTAAATTGATGAATAATACGTGTCGAACTCGTTATTCTGAGTCTAATTTCAATGTATATAATATCATTATAGGAGCCAAACTATAGGGTGACATCTATCGATAAATTATTATTATTTTTCATGATTAATTGAAATTTGCTCAATAAACTCAATTATTTAAAGACTCGTAAAGCTAGTGGTCGATCCTATCAGAAGGAACCGATCGTAGCCCCCAGATTATTTAGACCGGCATAAATAAAACTAAACGTCAACGCCATGAAACGGCGTCGGATTTTCTGTTCTCAGGTCACCGCACGAACTCGATCTTCACCCCTCCAATGGAGACTTTCCCCTGTCCAAGCACAGGAACCAAAGTGACGACCACCGTGTCGTCCTTATCGACGTCAAGCTCATCCAACAAATCCGTTATTCCCAATCTCAGGCACGTCGTCAGCTTCTTCTTGTGCTTATGCCGGTGAGGTACGCTCACAAAACTTCCGGCGAATTCCGTGCTCGCCGGCCCACTTGCCGTGTCATCGTTTATGTAGACGTCGAATTTCACGGCGACGTCTCTCTCGAATTTTATGCCTTCGATCAGCAAGATTTCCTCCTCTTCTTCCTTTTCCCGCCTACTCCTCGATTTCTTCGGCCGTCGGACTAGAGTGCTAATCGGCGCTTCGAGAACAATCGGAAACCCTAGGTCGACCGGTTTGATCGGAGAAGATGACGATTCTGCGGCAAGAGCTTCTCCGGAGCCGAAAATCTTCTGAGCGACCGATTTCGCCTTTGATTTTCTTGGAGTTGGTTTAGACTGCAGCCATGGAATTTCGACGTCCTGGTAAACGTAACCGAGGTTTCGAGTATCTAAGCAATCGCGAACTTTAACTCGTACGGCTTCTGCATTCTCGTTGTAGAAGACGAAAGAAGCGTCTAACCAGTCAGGATCCGTGATATCCTTTCGTTTTCCTCCTAATGTTTTCCAGATTGACCACATTCGATCGACGTTAGAGTGATGGCCGAAGAAAATTGGATCGCGTGCTGCCGAGTAGAAGTTCCCCATGTCCTCGAAGTTTGGCTGTTTGTTATCTCCACACCAAAGGTGAACCGGACCGTGAGGAATGTTCTCGACGGAGCCGGCGCCGGGATCTTCATCGTCTCCGGCGCGATATGAGTTTCCGAAGAAAAGTAATGGAGTTTTCGAGTTCGAGACCATTTGCCTGTACATTATGCTCAGATTGCTCCGCAGTTGCTCCTGATTCGTCCCCGTCGGGTCCGTACCTCCGAAGTCCAAATCGACGAGCGTTGGCGGGCGGTGGTTCTGGTTACGGAACGTGTCGTAGAGAGACGACGATGGATCGTTGTAGAACGCCGGCATCCTCATTCCCGCCGGAGCGTCCCAGTTCCAGAACGGTAAAACGAAGGTCGGGTCGTTGAGCAATTTGCCGCAAATCTTTTCGAAAAAGTAGACGTAATATCGATGAAAAGGGAAGAAAAGCCAAGAATTATGAACTTGAATGTCGAGGTCTGAAAATCCAAGTTGACGGTAAGCTCCGTCGCAGTAAGCGCAGTGAATGTTCGATTGCTGAGCGAAATTTCGAGGGTCATCGACCGGAAGAGCTTTCATTAGCTCAACGGCTTTCTTGTATTTCTCAATGTATGCCTGGTCGACCAAATGAGCCGCCGGTCGGACTCTCAACGGTGCGTTCGACGGCGTAGGCCGGAAATCGGTGATCTTCGTGGTGGTGGGTGGGCAACAGTTGACGACAGGAACGCCGGCCGGCAAGTCAGCCGAGCCGCACTTGTTAATGTCAGGCGCCTGAATCGGCGCAGCGAAGGCGAACGGATCTGACGAGAGATTAGAGGCGCCATAAAGGCCTCCTAAGCCAATGAGCAAGTCTCTCCGGTCAAACCTGCCGGAGGAGCAAGAAACTCGAAGCGGCAGGCGATTGGTTTTCTTTCCGACTGTAAGTAAAGACGGGGAGAGTGGAGCAGAGAAAATGGAAGAGTTTGCAGAGCAAATACTAGCGTTGGCGAGAGATGTAGGAGTTGGTCGAGGGAGGGACGCCATTGATGGGAGTTTAGAGGTCTGCAAATGAGATCCAAGGTAAAGGGTATGGCTAAGTTCGATTTATAATGCAAAGTCAGAGACTTTTCTCCATTGAACAGAAGCACATTGCTACGGCATCTTTAAAGTCGACAAACTCCATTAAGAGAAAGGACAGACGAGGAAGAAGGTGACAGAGGTGGAACACCTCGTGCTCTAAATCAACTGAAACAAGCATCCCTCTCTTTCCATTTCGTTCGGTTGATTTTAAACCTAGAAGTACACTCGCCGGCTAGCATAGGCCATCTTGCGGTCACCATTCACAGCCATGGATCACGTTTCCAAACTAAAATGGTGGAAGAGCCGCCGCGGGGACGATATTTCAGCAAAAAAGTCGCTTTCAATAACGTCCATTTGCAGCTTCGAAATGGAAACTTCCAAGAACTTGTTCATGAATTTGCATCTATTTATTTAAATTCAATATAATTACGTCTTCTTGTTTTTGTGGAATGTCTATCTCTTCTCTTCTCCCCTTTTTAAATTGGTCCAACCAATTAAATAATTTTTTTAAACATTAATCCAAATTCTCTTTCACGACTGATGGATATAATAAAATATATGTTGATGTGTCAAAAAATAATTATTGTAATAAATAATTATTTATATATTATTATATTAATTTTATTTTAATTAAATAAATTAATATTTGACGAGTTTATCACAAAAGCGCAAGCTTAATATTACTCTAGATTAAAATTAAAAGATGAACAATAAAGTTTTAAAATAACATACTCTAACAAAAGTCAACACTTTGCCCAATCCAAAAACAAGAATATTCGAAGTATTTTTCTCTATCCTAAGAGAACCATTTTTCTCAACTAATTAAATTAAAGACGAATAATAATTGACACTCTGAATTATGAGAATAATTAAAATAGATACCTTGAATTTTAAAAATTGTTAATGATCATCTTTAAATTTAGCATAATTATAACTGTCATCATATTTTTTGCTTATTTGTACTAATTTAAGGACATAAATATAAGAATTTTCATAAATTTATAATCTTTTTAATTTTTTTATTAGAATTTATCATTGAAATGTGTTAATAAAATATATGAATATCGTTAAAATTAACAAAAAATAAAAATAAAAATATAGTTGTTACAATCATAGAAAAATTTAAAATATCTATGGTAATTATTCTCATAATTCAAGTATAATTAGTAATTCAATTAAGATGAAAAAATTAGGTGGCAATCCACAGCTAGGATGTTCCTAATCTAAAACCCAATAATTAATAAAGTTTAGGTGACCCCACCTCATCTCGGCTATGGAATACGGAGCCTATCATAATTATTTTGCTTTTATTTATACAAGTAGCGAAATTATAATCTAATACGTGATTGCGTAAGGCATAGTTAAGAAGAAAATTGATGTATTTTTAGGATTGTTAGCGTAAACACACGTTCAAATTGATGGTGGGTCAACGAAGAACAAGACACGAGGCGGGGCATCGAGATAGGACAAAAAAGCATTCAAGGGGAAATTCAAAATGCAAATTACTTGGCCACGAGTCTTTGTAGTCTTTGACAAGCAATCTAGTATCCAAGTTGACAAATGTACGAAGACAAACAAGTGGTAGAACCGGTCCGGTTCGGTCTGATTCTGAATAAATTTGCTCTAGAATTGTGATTTGTCCGTGTCCGATACAATATTTGAAATAAGACATCTTGTGACAGATCTTAAAATTTCTAGCATGTTTTATATGCCCGAGACTTTGAAGGCTATGATATTTAAGTTGTTGGACTTCTTTATTTCAACACTCTTTAAGATGAACGGATCCAGACCGTTAGAAAGAACCAATCGAACGGCCACCATGAACACAGTTATTTTAACAGGAAGACTGCTATGATGAGTAAAACGTACCGACCAAAATAAAACGACGTCGTCTTTCTGTTCTCAGGTCACCTCGCGAACTCGATCTTCACTCCTCCAATGGAGACTTTTCCCTGACCAAGAACAGGAACCAAAGTGACGACCACCGTATCGTCCTTATCGGCGTCAAGCTCATCCAACAGATCCGTTATTCCCAGTCTCAGGCACGTGGTCAGCTTCTTCTTGTGCTTATGCCGGTGAGGAACGCTCACAAAACTTCCGGCGAACTCCGGACTCGCCGGCCCACTCAGAGTATCGTCGTTTATGTAGACGTCGAATTTAACGGCGTCGTCTCTTTCAAATTGAATCCCTTCGATCAGCAAGATTTCCTCCTCTTCTTCCTTCTCCCGCCTGCTCCTCGACTTTCTTGGCCGTCGGACGAGAGTGCTAATCGGCTCTTCTAAAACAATCGGGAACCCTAGGTCGATGGGTTTGATCGAAGAAGATGAGGATTCCGCTGCCATAGCTTCACCGGAACCAGAGATCCTCTCCGCGACGATTTTTGCTTTTTGATTGTATGTGAAGAGATAATATAATAAACTGTAATTATTGATATCCACCCAAAGTTATGAATATTTTTAAAACATTAATTTTTTAATTATATTAGTTAACATTTTAAAATGATAACTTTTTAAATGGCAGCCTTAACTTTAATTCTATAAATTAATTCTTTAAAATATTAGTGAACTTTTAATTAACACCTTAAATTTAAAAATTTGGTCATCCTAATATTAAATTTTTTTTATTATGTATTTTTTTACATTCAATTTCAATTTTTTTTTTCATTTTAATGGAGAATATATAATAATTCATAAAAATTAAAATTAATTTATAAAAGATGGTTAATTAAATTCAACATAATGATAAAGTGTTGATCGATAATTTTTTAAACTTTTATGGGCCAACTGATAAACTAAAAATTTAAGATATAAGATGAAAAATAGTAATATTTTTAATTATTTTACGGTGTTCATTGATAATTACTCAATAATTAATATATAATTAACTGCACAAATATTATTTAAATGTTAGAAATCATGTTTGAATATTTTAATAGTATAACGAACCTAACATTGTCAATATTTTACTATTTTAAAAGATGTGTCACCCATTTCTAAGATAATGAAGAAATAAACAATTGGTAGACCGTATATTTAAGAATAAGATAAGACTCATTACACCTTGATTGTTTGACCCTAACCTACTGCTCAAGCTCATCGCGTTGCGTTAAAAAAATATTAATAACAGATTTTAAAAAAATATTACACTATTGATAGTGAGTCTTAGCCCATACTAACCAAGAGTCTAGGTTCGACGTCTGCGCTGTCTTAGTTTGAGAGTTGTTACCCCTAATGTTAGGATAACTCATTGAGATATCATGTAAATGTCTCTTATATCTGGGCTGCTGAGTCACCGTGATTTAACCATCTCACAAATTGTCAGGCCGGGGTGTGAGGGCCCTAAGGACAAGAGATTTCGCATTTTAGATACAAAATATACCCTTGAAGCGCCAAGTTGCATACCCTTTCTGCAGCATATAGGCCTCGACTCTCGACCATTGGATGAACAATAGGAACAAAAGCAATCCCACGCCTGGTCCGGTAGCGATGTTCTTATCGTACACACGATATAGAAAGGTTCCATCTGCGACGATTTGTGCCTCTTCGAAGAGAAGTTAAAGATTAAAGTGCTCAAATTAATGAGTATAATCTGCTGTGGCACGAAGTTTATCGATAAATCTAAGTCGTCGAGTTCATAGACATAAATCATAGGAAGTTCAAATCCTGGGTCTTACGATTAGCAAAATACTCACTCCGAGAACAAGAGTGCCTCTAAATCTAACTCGTACTATTTAATTATTTAGAATTAATCTTACACTAATTTTTTCAATTATTCATTTCAGACCCTTATCCTATTTTCCAGCTCTTGTGTTCCTCGTTCCTTAAATTACAAGAGCAAATAAACTGTCCCAATCAGCACCATTAAAAGGAGATGCTCTCAAGATGCCCAAGCTTAGAAAGCAACACCAATGCTCACGTCGAGTTGATAATACGATGAGTCAAACATGACTCGGTCAGTTTGTTTGTCCTCTTGATTGTAAATGATCGATAATAAGATGAATAAAACTTGTTATTATGCGTTTAATTTGTAAGTTTATATGTTATTTTTTATTGAATTATATTATGTAATTAACTGAAGTAAATTTTTTAAGAAAATAATTACCTATTGTATTTGACGTTGTATTGATAAAGTATTATTGTAATCCCTCCCCAAACCGTGCTTGCTTTTTTCATTGCACTTACACTATTTATTTTGATTTTTTGAGTGCTTAAATTAAAATAATTAATCAAAATACATACATCGTTTAAATTTTGTAAAGCTTTCGGGATGAATTTTTCTAATACTATAGTAAATATTTAAAAATTTAGTTTGAAAAAAAATCAAACAAATATTTTTTTTCACGTATTCATACAATTTTATTAAAAATATGTATATCATTAAAAAAATTCTTATGATTTTGAGATTTTTATAATCCAATTAGATCAAAACCCGTAATTTCAAGTAAATAAAGACGAGTCCTATTTGATTTTGACCACCCCTGAAACGTGGGATGAGAATGAGGTCTCGCACGAGCATAACTTAGTTGCCTCAGAAATGGTAGATTGAGTACAAGAGCCTAAGTTCGACGTTTGCGCTGTCCTAGTGTGTGAGTTGTTACCCTTAATGTTGGGGTAGCTCATTGAGATATCAGGTAAATGTCTCTTATCTCTGGGCCGCTGAGTCACCTTAATTTAACTATATCACAAATCATCGGGCAGGGTGTGAGATCCTGAGGGCGAGAGATTTCGCCTTTTGAGTACAATAATGAAGCTTCAAAATCGAACCAAAGAGGCTGAGTTAACTGGCCAGCTAACATGGCTAGGTCATTTCTGCAGTCACCAATCAGAGCCATGGACCACGTTTCCAAAATAAATGGGACGATATTTTTTAAACGGTGTCGCTTTGGACAACGTTCGTGTCCAACGTTAGCAGCCTCGTAATGGAAACTTCCAAGAACATGTTCTTCGTGATTTTGTGGAATGTTCTCTCTCTTATCCCCCTTTTTTAATTGGTCCAACCAATTACAATCTAGATTCTCCGTCATGACTCAACCCAGTCAAATGTTCTCTTCATGTCTGAATATAATGAGGTATAATTCTACATTTTTGTTTTTATTTTAATATTTCAAAATATACATTGAATTTTGGTCAAAATATACATTGATATTTTAATGTTCTCTAGCTTTTTCATCTTGTAGATTCATTAATTTTGGTTAAATTTGTGAAATGTACGCTTGAATTTGACTTTTCGACTTTGGTGTTTGACTTTTTGTGGAGAAAAATGAAAAAAATGATACCATCTCTTGAAAGTGTGAAAACTAAAGGACGGCTGTGGTTGAAGAATGTGTCGAATCCATCGAATTTCGGAACACGTATTAGCCATGGCCCTGTACTCAGCTTCAGCAGAGGATCGGGAAACCGTCTTTTGTTTCTTGGTCTTCCAGGAAACAGGTGACCCACCTAAAGTAATATAATAACCACTCACAGAACGACGGGAGAGCGGGCA
This sequence comes from Begonia fuchsioides, assembly GCA_003255005.1. Taxonomy (NCBI): domain Eukaryota; kingdom Viridiplantae; phylum Streptophyta; class Magnoliopsida; order Cucurbitales; family Begoniaceae; genus Begonia; species Begonia fuchsioides. The sequence continues at coordinate 65,229 of QAOC01036238.1, read as the reverse complement.
GCTTGCCCAATCTGAATCACAATACGCCGCAATCTGCAAGTTACTATCAGCACGAAGAAGTATACCTTGGCCAGGATGCCCTTTGATGTAACGAAGAACACGCATGGCTGCTTGAAGATGGTCGAGTCGGGGAGCATGCAGAAACTGGGATAATATATGGACAGAGTAGGCAAGATCCGGGCGTGTAATAGTCAAATAAATCAGGCGTCCGACAAGACGCCTATAGCGTGCCGGATCGCGAATCTCCGCGCTGGTCGAACGCCCCAGGCCGTGATTCGGCTGAATGGGTGTGTCGACAGGTTTGCATGCTAGCAAGCCGGCTTCTTCCAGAATATCCAGAGCGTATTTGCGTTGACATAATACCAGTCCAGTGGAAGAACGGGCGCACTCAATGCCGAGAAAATATTTGAGAGGCCCCAAATCCTTTAAATGAAAACAGCTGTCCAAATATTTTTTAAATGAGGAACACAGGTTAGGATTATTACCTGTAACCAAGATATCATCCACATAAATCAAAAGAGCAAGAGTATCGGGCCCTCGGCGAAGAATAAATAAAGTGTGATCCTTGTGAGCTTGACGAAAGCCATAACGACGAAGTGCACACGTAAGTTTTTCAAACCAATTGCGGGGAGATTGCCGCAAGCCATATAGTGATTTCCGCAAACGGCAAACCTTGCCTGGATATAAATGAGAATAACCGGGGGGAAGTTTCATATATACCTCCTCCTGAAGATCACCATGCAAGAATGCATTATTTACATCCAGCTGGTGAATATCCCAGCGTTTTGCCACTGCGATAGATAACAGAATACGGACAGTCCCCATTTTTGCTACAGGAGCAAAAGTATCTGTATAGTCGGTGCCCGACTCCTGGTGATTGCCCAATACTACAAGACGGGCCTTGTCACGTTCCTTAGAACCATCAGAATGATACTTGGTTTTATAGACCCACTGACAACCCAATGCATTCCGTCCAGGGGGAAGATCTGAAATGTCCCAAGTATGATTATTCTCCAAGGCCGTGATTTCCTGCTGCATAGCTACTCTCCAAGAATCATGTTGAACGGCGCTACGAAAAGACGTAGGAGTCTCAGTAGCGGAAACAGCAGCAAGGAAACCACGGTACCTGTCATGTAATTTATGATAAGAAACAAAATTAGTGATAGGAAATCGAGTACCTGAACGAGGAGTGGAGGGGATGCCAGTAACGAGTGGTACAGATTGTGCAGAATGACAAATGTACTCCGACAAATAACCAGGAGGACGACGGGAGCGAGATGTCGCACGGTCCGGCCCTGCAACCGGAGCCGTGTCGGCTATCGGCCCGGAGACCGTGGGAGTCGGAAGGGCTGTTTGGGTAGGGGCTGTTTCGGGAGCTGTGTCGGCAGGGGGGTTGGTCGACGAGGTGACCTCGGCTGGGTTGGGGAAGTCAACGTGAAGACCCGGGACTGGAAGCATGGGTGTTGGGGAGGTCGACAAGGTAGTTTGAAACGGAAAAACGGACTCGTCGAAGGCAATATCCCGGGTATTAAATATACGATGGGTTTCAAGATCGTAAACCCGCCAACCTTTAGTGCCTGTAGGATAACCTAGAAACATACATTTGGTACTGCGTGGAGCAAATTTATTGGTGGGTCGTTGGATATGGCGGACAAAACATAGACAACCGAAAACACGAAGATGATCAAGGGAAGGAGGTTTGGAATTAAGAATATCATAAGGTGACTTACCCCCAAGAACCCGACTAGGTGTCCGGTTGATTAAATAAACTGCAGTACGGACACACTCGCCCCAAAACTCCAAGGGTAGAGACGCCTGAAACATAAGAGAACGGGCGACGTTGAGAATATGGCGGTGTTTGCGTTCAACACGACCGTTCTGTTGAGGGGTACCTACACAAGATGTTTGAATGGACACACCCATTTCGAGATAAAATTGGCGTAAAGGGTTATTCAAAAATTCGGTGCCATTGTCAGAATGAACAACTTTAATGACCTTATGAAATTGGGTGTGAATAAGAGAGAAAAATTGTTTTAAACAACTGGTGACTTCACTTTTATCAATGATGAGATAGACCCATACGGCACGAGAGTGATCATCAACAATTGTTAAAAAATAATGAGAACCAGTAGAAATGCACGGAAGGTAAGGTCCCCATAAATCACAATGTATCATATCAAATAAAGAGCTTGAATTATTGGCACTAATAGGAAAAACAGACCGAGTTTGTTTTGAATAAAAACAAATCTCACAAGACTCTAGTTTTTTGACACTAGAGGAAGGTTTATTGAAAGGTGGAGAACATAAAATAGGGGGTGCAGGATGACCAAGTCGCCGATGGAGGAGGGTGACTTGATCGACACTAGAAGCAGACACAAAACATGGGGCCTGAAAAACGTACACTCCATTACAGGCTTTACCCCGTCCAATCTCCGTTTTCGAAACCCGGTCCTGTAACACACAATAATGTTCGTCAAAAATTACAAGACAATGATTAGCACCAATAAGACAGCCTACCGAAATAAGGTTGCACTTTAAAGATGGAACGAATAAAACATTCCGAAGTGTCAAACCAGGAGATAATACAACGCTACCACAAGAATTGGCAACGACACGTGTCCCATCCGGGAGACTAATAGAGCAAGGAGGCATACTCATAAGGTCAAATAAACATGAAAAAGTACCTGTCATATGGTGCGAAGCACCGCTGTCAACAAGCCAATCATTGGACGGAGTTTGAGGCATACCATTGAGTTTACCGGGGGAAGAAGATGTGTCAAGCATGGAGAGCAACCGCGTAATCTGATCAGAAGAAAGGAGCGGCTGGGAACTACCGTGGTCGGACATGGCCGCCGCCTGTCCATCGTAGGCAGCGACGGCTGCCGCACCACCTCCGCGACCCCCGCCATTGCTGCGGCTAGACTGGTGCCCACGGCCTCCGCGCCCATGTCCTCGGCCCCCACGTCCTCCCCTTCCTCCATTCGGAAACCCCACGAGCAAGAAACAACGCTCGATCGTATGTCCCGGTTTGCCACAATGGGTGCATTGATATGTCAGTGGAAGTGGCGGTGGAGGAGTCGGGCGTGCGGCCGCAAATGCTAAAGCATCTGTGCGGTCATCTCTTCCTCGAACAATCGACCAGTGACGTTCTTCTTGGGACACCAAGTAGTACGCCTTATTCAAATCTGGAATTGGTTCTGTTCCGAAAATCTGAGAACGAATGGAGCCAAATTGCTCATCGTCCAAACCAAGCAAAAAATCCTTCGTCTTCTCCTCTTGAAAACGTGCTCGGATTCCAGCCGCAGCCTCACAAACACACCCGCACGTGTGATCAACAGAACCATATAATTGATTCCACAAAGAGATAAACTGGTTATAATAAACCACCACAGACTGACCTTTCTGCCTCAAATTCTGCTTTTCAGTTTTCAATTGATAAACACGAGGCCCGTTTGATCCCCCATAACGGGTATTCAAATCAAGGCACAATTCATGCGCAATAGAATGCGAAACAATACTTGGTTGGATGGACTCATCACAACTATTGAAAATCCAACTACATATAATCGAGTTATTTGCCTTCCAGGCGGCTAACTCCAAATCCTCTGTGGGTTTCGGAAAAACCGTTTGAGTAAGGAAAGCGCCTTTACTTCGTCCTTCAAGCGCATTACGAACCGCTTTCTCCCAAATTTCAAAATTATCCCCACGAAGCAAATATTTGGTCAAAGCATTACCCGGTCCTTCGGAAGGGTGTAGATAATACACAGACGATGGATCGTGGATGGGACGAACCTTCTTGGTGGCGGCGTCGGCAGCCATATCAAAAGAAGAGAGATTAGCAGCGGCCAGGATCGGCGGCTTGGACGGCAGTGGCGACGTGAAGTTTTCTGACTAGGTTTTTAGTTTCCTAGTGTGGCTCTGATACCATGTAGAAACTTAGGGAAATTGTTGTGTTTTCACTGACGTAAATAAGAGTATAAATACAAGAATACAAACGGGACAAGTTTGGCCCACAACTAACCTAGACCTAATTACAGGAGACTCAGTTCAACAATAGGCTATGTACAAGTAGAGAGAAGAGAGCTTCAATGGAGGTTCTGATCGGCCTCTATCTCGCGAGCTAGCTCTCTGGTCAGCTTCTCTGCTCGATCATCATGTCCTCCGGCAAAACTATACACCCTGAAAGCAAACTGGAATGCCCTCCATAGCATTCTTCCGCATCCTCCATTTCTTTCCTCTTTCACTGCTTTCGCTTCTTTTTCCTGCTTCCATTTCATTTCACAATTCAGTGTTCTTTCAAATCTGCGTCAAACGACTTAACTCTCTCTCTCTCTCTCTCTCTCTCTTAATACCTTTAGAGCAAGCTCCATGCAGCTGGATGAGACGTCGATAATTGATTCTTTGATTCTTACAAGTATAGTGAAGTCGAAATGAATGTTTTGAGATTGGAATTTCTTGGATTCTACGTCTTTCGTTCTTTCCAGTGCATCGATTTCCCCTTTGATCTGTTTGCGCAGAAAGAGAGATTATTTCTTGTTCTTTTTCAATGGATGATAGGGTTTAGATACGAACTGAAGATTACCTTATTGAAGTAGCGTTCAAACTTATCGAGGACTGCACCTAATGAAGGAACTATTTTCCAGTTCTGCAGTTCGTCCATGATTGCATTCAACTTTGAATATAATGCTGACGCTGTTCTTATTGTCTCTAGCTTCTTCACCGGGAATTCTTCGAATCTTCCCAGAACCTGCGTATGCAGAAGTAAATTGTTTTATTATGCGTCAATAAGAGGTTACTCCGTTCGATGGAGGATTACTATGTTCGATAGGAGTTCTGATGTTCGATAGAAGGTCGGACGGTATGTATCTAACGTATGAGGAGTCCAAATTTTATTTTTTAAAACCTCTTGTTCGCTCGAACCGAGCTATTTATCTGAAACTCGGGCTTCTTTTAGTTTTTTACTCATTATTTTGTCATGCGTCAAAATATCCATTATCGAGTGCATCTGTATATTAGATTGGTCAGTTGGATTTACCTGAGTTTCATCCGTTAAATGCTCGAGTACAGATTCAACATGTTCGCGAAACTTGAGTAGTTGATTCATATCCTTGGATTGGAAAGAAGTGATGGTGGATTTTAGCCCTGTGATTGATTCTGCATGTTTTTGAATGTCTTCTTCGATTTGTTGAAAGTATGCGGACCTAAAATATATCCAAAGAAGGAAGTTACATCAGATATCTTAGTCAAATCAGCGTGAAAAATAATTGAAAAATATACCTCTTAGTCATCTCAGCCAACGCATCGGCCATTCCTTGCTTTCCACCGGAGCTACATCTGATTCCGGCTTTTCTTCCGGATTTACCGGCATCGGTAGATCCTTCGACCTTGCCCTTTAGGGTCCGGTAAAGGCTACCCATGTGAGATGATCTTTTCAATTTACTAGCCTTGGCTCGTACCGGTTTTGTTGCTCCGAGGGGAGGTGGCGGAGGAGGAGGAGCAGCACCGCTTTTAACTAGCATAGGCGGTGGCAGTGGTGGGGTTGGTCTTTTTGCTCGCACAATTGTAGATGGCGGCGGCGGTGGTGCCATTTTTATTGCCTCCCTCGGAGATGATGATATCTGTGATATTATAAAAAATAAGTTTTCGACCTAGAGGAACGAAAAATAACACATTAATTGTAGTAAATGTCCATAATCTTTCACAAAATAAATTAATTAAATTTCAAAATTACGTGCCGTTTAACCTTTGACTTTAGGAGTCAACGACAATTGATGCTCTAAATGATACTTGTCTTTTAGCTATCAAATTCATCCGCATCTTGATCAAAATTGTTAAATTTTGTAAGATTTCTCTAATAATAATCATTTTAATCTAGCATGATTATCTTAATTCGCTATTTTTTTACATCATCGTGGTAGCAAATCCGGCGTATAACTAAGGTATATATTCAAAAAATCGAGCGAACTTTAGCAATCTAGAAGTTCGAGGTCGAATATAGTTACTCTTAATAATACCTTTTCCACTTTAGAAGCTTCAAGCTTAGTTTCCTTTGCACAACTCGTCTTCTCTTCTGTTTTGTCAATAGGCACGGCAAGAGAGTCATTCGCACCATTACAACGAACTTGCAACGCACGTGTCGGTTCGGGACCGGATAACATGTTGAGTGACAGGTGTTTAACGTCGATTTGATTAAGACTTCGGATCGATTGAACTCTTACAGATAGCGGTAGAGGTGATGAATTATGAGGAATTTTTTGTAGAGTTTCTTTACCCTTTGACGGATTGCTGTGATAGTGTGGTAGTACAGAAGTAGGAGTGTTCGGAGATGAACACGTTGACGATGAATTGCTGCCCGGAGAAGATACCGGGGAGTAGCTTTCATTGGATGAGGCCTCGCCGGAGCTAAACTCCTTCCGATCAGCTTCATCCATCACATCAAATCGTTTTCTTGCCATTGCAGTCAAGCAATCGAGAATTTCCGAAGCCGTGGCAACTGCCGGTCAATGAAAATCCAAGTTATTATTATGAACTTAGCGGCTCAAAAATGTAAACTTTAGTGTTTTTAGATTATAAAACGTACCTAGTTTTTGTGAGTTAGGGTCTTTCGTAACTGACGGTAGATCATATTTGGGTTTTCCTTTCCAGTCATGGTTCAGCATCCATGAATCTCCAATTGATTTCAGGGTTATGCAGAAACAGTAGAGATCCTGAAAATAAGAGAAAAAAAACATGCAAGATTATGAAATTTTGGTTTAAAAATAGGGTTTCATCCTTAAATTGGTTGAAACCGAAAGATTACCTGTTCAATGGAATTTCCCTTCATTTTCGAACACTGAATTCTTGGTATTATTTCAAGATTAAGGTTTCGAAGATCTGACATCGTTCCCATAACGAGCTGCAAGAAACAAAAATTAAAAAAAAAAGAAGATAATTTATTATTTTTTAACGCGAAGGAAGCTGGAGAATAATATACCTGATTTACAGAATCAGAACCATTGCGAGGAGGTAAATCAATGATGTCTCTGAAGGCTATGATCTTCTTTCGAAGCTCCATTAATGGATTCAACTCTTTCGAATCAACCGAACTCTTCATTAATGGACTTTTCTCTTGGTTAGGCGTCGCATAAGAGCCTTTCCTCTACAAAAATAAATCTTTGACTGTGATAACCAAAACAATGCTTTTGACTGTTTGATCGAGAAATTGCAGAGAAACAAAAGCGTACCCTAATCGTAAATGACTTTTTGCGAAAGAGCAATGGAGCCAAGCCGCAGAAAGGGCCGGTAGCCATGGAAGCTGATCCGCAAAGCTTTTAAAAGGCTTACAGAAAGGGTAAATTATGAACAAAACCCTTCTTAGCGAAGCATTCTGACGGTGCAACGAAGAAGAACAGATGGCTTTGGATGGAGAAAAAGCTAGGTTATTTGGCAGAGACTTCGTCGAGGAAAAAGAGAAGGCTAGGAGTTCTTTTAAGAAGCAAACGTCCCACCAGTTTGACAGTGTGTATTCGGAGAGATTCACGTTGAAAACAACTAAAAATAACATCTTAGGCGACTGTTGACTCTTGTTTTTTTTAGTAAAACAGATTTTTTAATCTTCGCAGATTGCTAAATTTGGTCGAAAGCTTTATCTCTATCAACAAATCTCGCTGAATTCATCAAACTTATTTAAAACAAGAAGCCAGGCTAACAAGCAAACAATGAAGTCCAAAGGAAGACCCAAACGTGCCTATTCCAGAATGATTCTTTACACCAAATAACACGAAAATCATTTAATTTTGGCTACAAGTTCATTAGTGTTCATCCCGTAAGACGAGAATATTTACCGTACATTCTCAAAATGTCAAATAATGATGATCACAGTACATGTAAAATTATAAATTAATTATATTAATTATTGTTTGAAATAAGACCATGTACTTTAAGATATAATAAGAAGATGAACGGGTTTTAGTATATATCAAAAATCAATTTTCAATTAAAATCCACCAATTTTCCGAAACAAACACTGATTTCATCTCGGTTTTTTCGATTCTAAACGGTATTAAATTGCACTATATAATACTCCTGTTACCATGTTCCATGAAACAAACCCAAGGTTGAGTATTTTCCATCTGTCTCCCATACATGATCCAAATCGTGACTAATATAAATCACGTTTTCACTAGAATACTAAGTTACGTATATGATCTAAATTATATTCTCATATAAGAGTACATATATGGCGAGGAAATTTAGGGTTAAGAAGGCAGTAAAATCTTGAAGACTTTTTGCAGGGTTCATCACGCAGTAGAAGGTGGAGACTCCCCAAGAAGAAACGAAGTGAAAAATGCAAGAGAGTTGCTTGGTTTAAAGCATGGCACGGCATGGCCTGCTCCTCTGAACGTAGCAAACGTTAGCCCTTTGTATTCTTGATACCACCCACTTACCTGTTCAATAAATTCCTCAGACTCCTTGTCGTTCATGATTTTGTTTTGTTTTTTGAGTTTTAGTTTACTTGTTTTTTGGTCAGATCATCTGGATTCTCACCTGTTTTTCATGGTACCACGGCCTCCATGATTTGGTAATGGGTAGTTTAAGAGAGCTTAGGCTGTATCTGGTCGATAATACTGGTACTCTTCCATCTGTGTCTCCACTGTTTTATGAAAAAAACACAAAGTTTTCGATCTTGTTTAAAAAAATATGAATTTTTATTAATTTTTCTTGGTTTAAACTTACCTGTAGATCCAAATTCTCAAGCCAGATGTAATGAGCTTCTTGTATATTGGTATGATCGATGGCTTTGAATCTTTCCACCCCTCAAATACCGTATAGCTGTATTGGAAAATATTTGTAAATTCAGCATAGTTTTTCAAAAGTATGCTCTCAGAACAAGAACAAAACAAGGATATCTTATGTTTTCAGCAGTTTCTTTCAAACCTAGTAAGAAAAAATCACCAATAAACATAAAGAAATAAATAAAGAGAAGGATTGAGGATTACTTGCAGATGCTCCAATTCTTGAGATGGTAGCCATCGCTGACATGGAGAGCCTTCTGAACATCTGGTCTGTTGTAAAACAATCTTGCATAGTCATCGAGGCAAGGATCGTAGCCACCCATTATTCTTGGCATCTAAGAAACAACAATATAAACTTTCTAAACCAGTGAATTTAGCTGCATTTAAACCGTATTAGGGTATAAATTACCAGGGAAAAACCCAGAAAATTTAGCATTTTTACTAACCATTTTACTCCCTCGTTTCATCGTGACTTGTAAATTGGAGTTTTTGTCGGAAGAGCTAGCCGAATCGCCGATGCATACTGAGGTGTAAAGGCTGTAAATATCTATTTTATTGTACTGGTCAAGCAATTCATCGACGGCTGCGCTGCAATCTGTGTTGCTCCATGTGTTGTTGCTGTAAAAATCGCAATTTTGTCTGATTATTTTGTGGGTTTCATCCGAGATTACAGCGTGGCTCCATGCATAGTCCACCATCCCTCTCCAGTCTTCTGCATCGGATGTTTCTGGATTCCCAAGCTTATTCAAATCAAGCAACATATTTTGATTTCAGCTTCTATTTTCTAGATTAATATATCGATATAAATATTATAAAAAAATATGCATAAATTATTGGATAAAGATTAAGCAAAACGATGAAGGAAGGTGAAATAAGCAAAAAAATCTTGAAATTTAAAATATGCAAAAAAGAGTTCAAAGGCGCATTCACTCACACCAGGGTGGGTGGTCGCATGTTGGCGACACCCTCTGCACTTTTTTGACGCGCGGTCTCATTCATGAATTTTTTTTTTTGTCAATTTCAAACTTCAAAGTTTTTTTAGCTTATTTTACCATAATTTGAGAGTTTTTCTTGATTTTTACCCTAAAACATATACATACCAGAATTCCCTGAAGGTTAATGTGGGAAGAATCATTGCCTTCATTTTTGTCAAGAATAAGCTCGGCTAGCTCAGGAACATACTTCCCTGCATAGGAAACATGAGAATGGCAGCCATTGATGGACTAATCTGAGGTTTGAGTTACCTGCATAGCTCTCTCCTGAAATGTAGAAGGATCGCGTTCTATACGAGGGGAACTTGAGAAACCAGTTGAGGAGGAAAATATACGCATCAGAAGCTGAGAAAACGAAAAAAAAAAAGAAAAAAAATATGAGAAAGTCTGGATTTATCCAACGCTAGTCGTAAAAATTAGTATTACCGGTAAACTCATCTCCAAGAACATCATAATCACTGGTCGTGTTTGAATAAGAATAGCCAACGCCGACAGGAGATTCCAAGAACAACATATTGGCCTCTGCAAACCTCGTCAAAAAGTTTCAAACCTTTTCTAATCGACGATGGTCAATCAAGAGCACCAAAAATAGTGAAATAGTACCTCTATTCCAAGAATAATTGTTAAGTTTAATGCCATGCCCATCGGTGTCCACTATAAAAGGACCTATTTCTTGAGTTGCTCCATACCCCACAGAAGAACATCCAGGGCCTTGAAAAAAAAAACAACTTTTAGGGTTAATTAACCAAAAAATTCATAATAATAATAATAATTAACGTGATAATGAATGATTTACACGATGGAAGTTGGATAATTTTGTACTTTTGTCCTTTGTTTTTATGGATGATTTACTTGTAATGTTTGTTTCAAACATAACTGAAAAGAGGAAACCATGCTGCTCCCTATGTTTCAGACACCATTTTCTCCCCCGCTTCAACCTAATTCAACGTACGAACTTGGTTTTTTGCTTTGATAGCATAAAAATGGTCAAAGGGTTCTTAGGAGGAGAGAGAAAGACGGGATAATAGAGACTAGAGAGAGAGAGAGACCTCCATTAAGCCACAAAACGAGAGGCTTCTCCTCCGGTCGACAAGTTGCCTCATAAAACCAGTAAAACAGTGCTCTTCCGTTTGCTTGATTCACGGTAACATAGCCAGCATAATGTTTGAAACCCACGCTAGGCTGTTCAGGAAAATCCACCACCAGATCTCCATCACTCTCGCCGGAATTCAGCTTTTTATCTTTAAAACGACAATGCCTTTTTCCGACCACGCCTTCCATAAAAACCAGAGCCAAAACCAGCGATGATATTATCTTCATCTTCGCTAAACAATTTCAGATAGAGAAGTAGTAAACCCTAAGAACAATTCCATGTTTATTTATAGTCTCGGAAAGATTGTACATGTTGGATATGTGTTGTCCCCACTTTCTTTCCTTCTGTATTACATATTCTTAGATCACTCGATGGAAAGCATTAGCTACCACTAATTTATTTTTTATTATTATTATAAATTAATTATTCAGGTAAAGGTTTATCTGGTATGACCAAATAAGGTTTATCGAACAATTTCGATCGAGAGAACTTATTTTTATTTCATCTCATAAATTAATTTATCGTCCAAAATATGAAAACTATGTTGTATCTTCCATTTGTTGATGTTTTTCCTTAGTATAATAGGAGTTTTATTTTATTTATTTTTATGTATCCAAGATTAACAAATTAGAATTCTATATAAACGTTATGATTAGGTACCCTCCCATGTAGCAAATGGATAGGGACATGAGCATAATTGACCATGATAATGGGTAGATAAAAGATTCCCACGTGGCAACATGTTGTGCATTCTATTTTATAATCGTGCCATGTGACTTTGGTCTTAGGTAGATTCTAGACTTTGCAGTAGATGGTATGAAATTAAAGTATCATCGATGATTTATATCTTGATTTCCTTGGATGAAAATATCAATTCATAAACTTTTATTTGGCAAGAATTGAATCAGTTGTATCTCCTGAGTCCTGAGCGTGAGGTAGAAGCCACTCTGTGAAAACAACGATGATTGATGCTCTCAGTACGATTAGAAATTACAAGTATTTATTTTATGAGTTTATAACTCAAACGAATTTTCTTTGTTAGGAAGGAAAATTCTACTTATATATAGTATAAATTTAATAATTAATAAAATATTAAATTGTTTTTAGCTTTACACGACTAGCCATCACTGTACAATATCTCATATTAATGAAAACAATGAAAATTCAATGCTTTATTAATAATGTATCTCTTCATACCTAGTGAAACGCATTTGAGACAAATCCCAAAAGTAAATTCATACAAACTCTGATCGAAAATAACAATATTACACTGAGAATAGCAGAAGATTTCACATGTGTAACACACTTCCAAATCGTATCTGTCGATATATCTTTAGAAAACATGATATTTTACCTCGAAGTCTAACTAATGGTGGGGTACAAGCAAATACTGTACATAATTAGAGAAAAATAGAGATTAGCTGCAGAATCAATTGGAAAAGTCTGAAATCTAACGTGTCAAATATTCAAAGATTAGCTGCTAGACTGTTACTATATGCTACAATATTCACTGTTTTTGTCATCTGTTCTTGGTGGGTTGGTAAGACACTCGTGAATAATGTCGAAGACCCAACATTATGACATCAATTAATAAACCCTCTTTTCAACAATTGAGACAGAAAGATCACATCTTTTTAGAAAATATAAAAATAATCGATATTTGAGACAAAAAGATTACATCTTTTTTGAAAATATTGCACATACATGAATATATATATATATTTGAAGTTGACTTTAAAATAGTAAATAGATATGGTATGGCCAAACATTTCTATCTTGATTTCAATAAAGGAATTCGCTCGTCTTCAAGGTCTCCACACCCCGATCCGACAATTTGTAAATGAATTAAATCACGGTGACTCAGCAGCTCAGAGATGAGAAACTCGTATCTGTTGTCATAAGGAGCTACCTCATTTTAGAGGTAACGACTCTCACACTGTGACAGCGCAGACTTCAAACCGTGATTTTTAATTTTAAATATATATATATATATATATATAAATTTGAAGTTGACTTTAAAATAGTAGATAGATATGGTAGGTCCAAAGATTTCTATCTTTCGTCTATATATAAGTGCACAAGGGTTCTTCACACAAATGGAGGGATATAAGGGTTTCTCTTTCTTATATCTGAAATACTTATTTTTCGAATTTCTTTTTCTTTTTTTAATTTATTTAAAACAAATATAATTAACTTAAATACTACTCTACTCAATCTTTTATTTATTCATAACCAGAACATTACGCAATACATAACTCAGAGATAAATCTCAATCACCAGTGTAATGCAAGTGCCAATGCTAACGTAAGGTAATTTCAAAAATCAACCGTTTGACTAATTTTGTTAAAAAAAGATTCCAACATGGTCAATCGACGATGAACGAGTCAACTCACGACACGTTGTCAGGCAATTACGCAAAAATTGACCCATATGATCTCGATAATTATAAAAAAATATGAGTTTTTGCTACTATGGCCAACCACATAATTTCTTTTTAAGTTGCTTCTGTTATGAGCACAAGAATTTACATTTTATTCTTATTTAGTGGACGATGAAATCATTCTTTTGAATACTCTCTTTGGCCATCACGAGTCGTAAGTCTCAATCATAATGTTAAATCCTAGGGCTAATGTCACTACCCTCAATAACGAATACGTACCAAACCCTAGATCAGCTGGTTCTTGTTCTTGGTTTGTCTGTATTCGTTCGAAGGAATATGGAAGAACACAGAAATTTCATCCATCGAAAGAACTGCTGAATGATTAGATCACATTTGGACTAAGTTTATAGATTTGGTCAATGATATTCTCATGGGAAAGTGAACAAAATTAAGAGAGAGACAGATGAATATATTCCAAAATGGTAGTGCTGCGAATATCTGAAAAGGAATCAAATTAGGATTAAATTCCTAACAAAATGCTGCTTTTCTCCAACAAAAGAAGTAGCATAATAAACATCGAAAAAGAATTCGTTTGTGTCCGTGCACGATATATATTTTTTTTATTTGCTCGAGTAGAAGCAATTAAAGCCGGTCTTCGAAAAAGAAATTTCTCATCGTGTTTGATCAGGTACATAGAAGATGTCTTGTTAAACGCTTCGATAAAAAATTCGAGAGAGAAGATGACGGGAATATAATGATGGCGAGGTTGAAAGAAGAAATATTGTGTGTGGCGAACCTTGTGCACAACGGACTCTTGAATTCGATCATTTCAAAAAGTAGAAAAAAAGGGAATCGAAAGAAGAACCAAGTTTGATGTTGAACACTGACTTGGATTCCAACTTTTACTTAGTTGAATAATGAGATGGAACTCATCTCTCCTAATTTTCCCATTTCGATTGTTTAATTTACCCTTTTACGCCCCGAGTGTGGTTATCGCTGTAAAGACATAACGATTGGGACCGAAACTCATACGAATTTGTTCTTCAATGTTGTTTCTAAATCGATTTTGTTAGTTTCCTTGTTTGAATAAGGCAAAGGTTCTACTCTCGTAGAATGTGAGATATTACTTTAAAACATAGTATTGTTTCTTAAATATGTTTGAAATTATGTTGCCCATAACTATAAATTCTCCTAAATCTTTACCGTATTTTTCTCCATGTAATGTTTAAGACTTGAACTATGTTATCACATGCAAGGATTAAAAGACTTTGCATGAGATAAATGCATGTATGTCATGTTTATTGATGCTCTCAAAATAATATTGTCTGTTTTGCATATATTATAATATGGAGTTATCAAAAAGTACATTAACTTTGAATCAATTGGGCTTACAATGAGTCAATGTTGGCTTAAATAGGCATTACGTGAGTGTGAAAGTTGCCTGCTTCATATGGCAAACACTCAGAGGGTTTTGTGCATGCATGTTGCTTCTTGTTTTGCCGAAGGCAAGACATCTGTCTTCGAGGCATCAATCTGCAGAGCACAATGGAGAAGACAATTGCTTGCACAAGGAGGACAGTCATCTAAGAAACTCGTCTGTATGTCATTTGCTTGCTTCTCTTGCCAAGGTAACTAAAAAAAATAAGAACACAATCGAAGGTGACGCGGCTTCTCGAGATAGGAATAGAAGGCGACGATGACACGACAAATATAAAATTAAAACTTAGGTTAGCTGGAATTGTGTTCTTCTATTTCATAGTTATTTAAAAATAAATAAACATCTGAATGAAAATTATAAAATTAAAAAAAAATGCATAAAATGACACCGAAAAATAATAAAAGTAAACAAAATGTATTTATACCAAAATGCGAAATCTTTCGCCCCTAGAGCCCCCACACCTCGGCCCGACAACATATGAGGGAGTTAATCACAGTGACTCAGCGGCCAGAGATAAGATGTTTTAACCTGATGTCTCAAGGAGCTACCACAATATTAATGGTAACAACTCCCACACTAGGACAGCGCAGACGTCGAACCTAGGCTCTTTATACCAAATCTATCATTTCTGACCCAACTGAGCTATACTCGTGCGGACAAAAAAGATATTAGTCTCAGTCATAGTCCATTACTTAACAAAAGTGTCTTTATTGGTGGATTTAAACGTACCAAATTCATAAGAATAAATAAATAATAGTTTTTAAAAAATATTATATGGTATATCTTGTCATTTAACACTAATAAAGTCCCAACAGAAATTTTGGTTCGATTTAGTTTCATACGAGATGAATCTAAGTATTGCATCAAACCAACACTGAACCAAACCAAAATTTGGCTTGGGCTCAATTTTATTTTTTTGAAACCGAACCAGTCTTACGGTCCGATGTTTACCCCATTCTTTTACAGGCTTAGCAAAATCAAAAGACGATCTCCACCGTTGAAAACGTACATCCAAATCTTGTATACATACGGTGAAAGTTTTGAGTCAATCCAACGGTTCAAACAAGAGAAGAATGAATGTCTTCTAGCTTCTCTCGTATTTCTCTCAGAGGCCTCAAGCTTTTCACCATCATCATGGCCATCCGTCTTCTCCGGCCTTCCTCCAATCCTTAAATCCATGGCCCATTTCTGTATCAGTGAAGATAAGACGATGGAGATAAATGGCTTTCTCGCCGCCATTGATGGACCTGCAAGTAAGAAACAGCAGATCCTATCTTGTTTTGAGACAGACTGAAGAATCCATCGAAAAAACTTGGAAGAAAATCAAATTTTCATTAGCTCTGTATATCCATGATTACATATCCTCAATCAAACTGAACAAAAATCACAAGAACTAAAACTGAAGTTCCACTTCGATCAGCGACGTCTTCAATTTCCGCAGTTATTTGCTCTCTCAATCTTCTCTCTCTGAATTTATAATCTCCGTCGTCAAAATTGAGAGCATAGCTGGAAGGATCGTACTTGAAATCAAGTTTCTGAACAGCCCTTTTTTTGAAAACTGATTCTATTCTCCAGACAAGCCTCTTGCATTGAGCTTTCATTCTTTTCAACCCACCTTCAAACACCATAGCCATGGACATTGACAAAAACAGAGGACAATTTGAGGGAAGAAGTGAAAAGTGAGAGTGGAAATTCCTGCATTGTCGTGCTTCTTTTTGAAGCCTTTTATATTGGGATGATGAAATTCGATCCTGGTGAGAGAAAGAAAAGAGAGGAGAGAGATAGAGACAGAGACAGAGCAGAGCTGTGGGCAGAGAGCCTGTTTCTCTCTCTTTATCTCTGAGGTCGTATCACTATCAGAATTCGTTGGTTCACAAGGAGAAGCAGCCTGTCTTAAACGGCATTTTAATGAATTCCCATATTTTTAACTCAAAAATTGGCCTGAAATGCTTGATTTCAAATTCAGACCAATCCAATGAAACCGAATCATAAACTCGAGGAGATTAATGCAATTTACAGGTGGAAATCTAGAAGATTGCGGTGTTTGAAGAACATGTCTGAATTCACGTGCTCTGAAGCTACACAGTTAAAAATCATATTTTTATGCAGCAGATGGAACTGGGTTGTCTCGATCAAAAAAGGGTAAGAAGCAGAAAGTGGAATTTTAGGGTTCCTGGGTGAGTCCAGATTTGTCTTCTTCTGCACACCCATATCTCACTTTTCAATATTCTCTCATTAAATTCCATTTTGTCTCGCTCTCTTGAGCCAGCTGCAGTTGACTCCCCTGTTCTTCATTGCTCTGTTTTTAGTCTTTGATCTTGGCTCAACTCTGATTTGCAGAGTGGTCCTAATTAGACTTTTTTTTTAATTACTGAGGAGTCAATAATTCTTATATTATCAAAAAATGGTGGCGAAGATTTGAGATCTTTTCTTGGGTTGCTGATTTTTGTTTCTTTTTTATTTAAATGTTGTCTAACAGTGAAAAAATGAAGGCTTATTTAAATGTTACTTTTTCACTTTGTGGCTGCTTTTTGTCAAATAAATTCACGCTTGAAACAGGGGATATCTCACGCGGATTTGCTCTGTTATTTATATGAAGAGCAGGGTGGTCAATTTTAGCCTATCGAGTTAACCATAGTAACGATTCAATAAGAATATAGTTTATTAATCATTAATTTATCCATGAATTAAGAAATTATTAGCAAGGGAAAATCAAATTTTATTAGTTGTTAATAAGGACTTAGAATGTTCATCAAAATGTATTTCGAGAGAATTTGTTTGGGTCTGTGGCTGAATCCAAAGAAAGTCAAAAAGTTCGAAGCTTTTCTTGTCGATATATATATGTAGTTCGATCAAGATAGACCAAGCCCACGATCAATATGATCCATATTCAGACAAGTTAGAGATCGAAGTCGACGTATTAATGGCTTAATTACTTGCTGAATCACTAAAGAACAGTTTGTTTTTTTCGCAAAGAAAGATGAAGCATTCCAACGAAACAAGCGGGTTCGCCGATGACTCGTTCTTCGCCGGCGTTTTCTCCTTTATACCACCCTCTTTCCCGCTTTTCCTGGCCGCGTACGGTGGCGACGCGATGGGCCGACTACGAACCGACGGACTTCAACCCACTCCCGGCTGTCTTGCTCCGTTGTCGCTGTGGGAACGATTTGTCGCTGGCTATTTGGACCGGCGGGTCGGTTTCTCACTCTGGTTTCTCCTTTGCTGGTCTGACCGTGACCCACGCATGGTCTGGCCGAGGTTTGAGTCTCTGCTCTGGACAATTTTTATGGACCGACCACTGGAGAAACTCCGGCCCGGCGATCGATACGGTCTCCGGTTCGGCGATTTAACGCACCAATCCTTCTTGCTTTCTATTACGCTGGCAAAGGTTTGGTTTTCTATCAATTTCGCCGGAGATGCGTTGATTTTCTTCCCTTGAAAAATATCATATTTCTCTCCCGCTTCGTAAATGCGTAGTCTATCTGTAATCACCTGTTTTTCTTTCATCTTCTCCAGGGCTAGTTTCTGGGTCTGTATCTCTCGTCGGAGCTGAGCATTGGGGGTGGCTTCGGCACTGGAGTTTCGGAGAGCACATCTTTCACACTTTCTTCCTCCACCATTCCCGGGGCTTCTCGGCTTTGAAAACTAACTCCAGACTTCGGATGGGTATCCTTAGTTATCTTCTTCTTCTTCACCGCCATGGATGAACGCGAAGCTTTTCCAGAGCTAAAACAGCACCCCATTCTAGGTATTCAAATCAGATAATACGAGTCAAAGAGGGGAGAAAATGCCATACGTAAGCCAATAAAAGCTTAAAAAAATGAACGCTTCGGAATCTGCAGCAGGATTTTGTCCGAGCAAAGCAGGTGGAAGAAGAAACGAAAAAGAAGGTCGCGAGAAGATGAAGTTGAATGGTCAATGAATGTTATTTAATGGAGGATCGCAACAGTGGCAGATTGAACAAAGGAGAAGAAAAACCAAATTTCCAGGCTCTGCTCAAAATTATTGCCATGATTTCAGTATCTGTTCTTCAAAGCGCCTCGCGATCCGAGCCTTGCATCATACTTGCCTACCAACTTAATAACTTGTAACTTTGATCTGAATCAATTTCAAATGCAATATTACTTCTAACTAAGAAAGCTGAATTGAAAATGAAATTCATTCCATTTAAAACATGCCACCCAATTGTACATTTATGTCTTCACAATCAGCCTAAAAAACAATGATTTCATTTTGGAAATTAATTGCTTCGTACTATTTCTTAGGTCCACAAGGCGCCCTTTGGTACATATGTTTGAAAACTTAAATTTAAATAAATTATTAAAATAATAATAAAAAAAAAACTCATTTCAAAATCTAATAATTTTAGAGATTTACTCATAAATTAAGATCTTAATTTCCCCCGAATTTATAAATTCCTTTATTGAAGGGAGGATAGATTGGTAGTTTTGCCGTTGATCACGCCTTCAAAATCAGGGGTATTATCGTCAACGGCTAAAGAGAAGTTCAGGAGAGGCTCCCCAGTCATAAACTGTCGGTATAATGGAGTGCTCGTTTCAATAAGAAGCTATTTTCTTCCTATTTCAATCTGATTTCGGACTTCGTTCTTCTTGTTTCAATCTGATCGAGCTCATTTCTACTCTTTGACGGCGCATTTTTTGGTCAGTTGAGTGTTTGATTTGGAAGTGGAAGTTTGTCGAGTTGATTCTCTTGGAGACTTTTCTTTCCAAGATATTTTTTGTTTGGGATCCAATTTTTGTTCAGATTGAGCTGCGGCGGCTGATTCTCTGGGAAAATGTCGAAGCGGGGATATAAGCTGCGTATCCTTTCATTTGATTTATCTCTTGCTCTGATTGGATTGGTACAATTGAGCTCTGGTCTGGTCACTCGAGCTTTCATTTTGAATTCTTCGTCGTTTTCTGAGCCTTGCTCTTCATGCTTGGAATTTTTACTATGCAAAGATAGGAACACTTAACATCTACAATGCTCATTAATTCACGCAGCTAAATCTTGTTTTGTTTACTTGTTTTTAAACATTCAGAGAAGTAGGATTCTTATTTAGATTTATGGATTTCTTGGCAATGAAGATGTAATGTGATATTCTTTCTCTGAAACTAAACAACATGGAATTTTTTTATTTTTTGAATGACCTTTACCTATTTGGAAATAGAGGAATTTGTGGCTCATTCAGCTAAAGTCAATTGTGTGAATATTGGAAAAAAGGCTTGCCGAAACTTTATCACTGGCGGTGATGATCATGAAGTTAATCTTTGGGCTATTGGCAAGCCCACCTCTTTGATGGTTAGTCTAATCTGACAGAAGTAGAGAGCCATGTCTTTAACTCGTATTTTGAGATTAATAGTAATGCTTTCTTCGAATTTATAATTTTATTTCTCTGATAACAAAATTCTTGTTTTCTTTTCTTTCTTAATTACATTGGCAGAGCCTTTGTGGTCACACCAGTCCCATCGAATCTTTATCATTTGATTCTTCCGAAGTTCTAGTACTTGCCGGAGCTTCTAATGGTTTGATAAAGCTGTGGGATCTGGAAGAAGCTAAGAGTATGACCCTCAATGAGATGTTAATATTTGAAATTTCTTTTCTAGTGTTACAAAAGGATATAGGCTGTTCATTCCCGTTTCATATTTTTCTATCAACTATTCACTTAATTATGTTGCATTGTTGACTACTATAATGGAATGAATTATGGAAGCAGTTTTACGTATGGTTATAATCTTTGGTATTGTTTTTGAAGTGCAGTGGTTCGCACCTTGACTGGACACCGATCCAACTGCACAGCTGTTGAATTTCATCCATTTGGTGAGTTCTGTGCATCTGGTTCGATGGACACTAATTTAAAAATTTGGGATATAAAAAAGAAAGGATGCATTCACACATACAAGGGTCATACTCAAGGCATTAGTACTATAAAGTTCACACCAGATGGTCGTTGGGTAGTCTCTGGTGGATTGGACAATGTTGTGAAGGTAAATAATAATGTGATAAGCTGTTTAGCTTACTGTAAGGATTGATGTTTTTTTCCCAATAATCAGACATTCTAATTGTCCTACTTGCACAGGTTTGGGATCTTACTGCAGGAAAGCTACTACATGATTTCAAATTTCACGAAGGACCTATTAGATCATTAGCGTTCCATCCCCTTGAGTTTCTCTTGGCTTCAGGTGCTCATTGGAACCAAATCTTAAACTTGTATTAGTAACATTATTGGTTTCTATATTATGTAGTAATAATAAATTTCTTTGAATAAGAGGGGAGGTGATTAACAAGAACTCATTGGTGTTGGCATCTATTCCTATCAAGATTGTCAATTGTTTCCAAGTTTTCTGAATTAAAATAATAGAATGAGACATTTTGGTTGCTTTCATGAGATTATACATTTTACAGCAAATCTAACTTGTCAATTAGATACCAGTCTGCATTGTGTCTAAGAAAACGCCTATGAAGATGATATTTCCATTCCATGTCTTTCCCAGCTATTTTTGAACATCCGTTCGCACTGACTTATAAAAGCTTCACACTTCTTGAAGCTTTACAAAGCAAAAACATCTACTGGCCTAAAATTTTTACCCACCAAAAACGTGTATTACAAAAAAAATCTGAATTTATTTACGTCGAAAGTTCCTTCGTCAAGAGTCATCTTATTACTATGATGGTGAAATGTGTGTAAATTATCTTCCAGCTTCAGCAGATAAAACTGTAAAATTCTGGGACCTGGAAAGCTTTGAACTGATAGGCTCAACTAGACCTGAGGTATCTGAAGTTTAGTAAAATTAAAAAACTGCTTACCTGCAGAGTAACAACCTGTTCACTCTCCACAGGCTACAGAAGTACGAGCAATTACCTTTCATCCAGATGGGAGATCTCTTTTTTCTGGTTTGGATGAGACTTTGAAGGTTATTATCATCTACTTACAAATGCAGAAGATTTTGCTTTTGAATGGAACTAAATTTTTTTTATCTTTTGTGTTTTAAGGTATATTCATGGGAGCCTGTAATATGTCATGATGCTGTTCAGATGGGATGGTCAACACTTGGTGATCTATGTGTTCGTGATGGGAAACTCTTGAGTTGCTCATACTATAGAAATTCAGTTGGAGTTTGGGTGGCTGATATCGGGGTATTCTTTTCCTCACCAACATTAGGTTAAGGTGTATAATTATGATTGATATTCTCATTTTAATTACTATTCATTTTATTTTATACTTTTTCTATGCCAGCTTATTGAGCCATATGGATCTGGTGCTAGTGCAACCCCTGAGAAACATGACCATCTATTCAGTGGCACTCAATCTATTGCAAGCAAAGGAGCGAGTCTAAAAGCATTAGATCCTTGCTCTGTACTTTCTGATGAAATAAAAGTGATAAAAACCATACATGTGGATAGTAAGTGATATTTATTTCCTCTTAATGAGAATTTTTTTTAAATATATTGAGATGCTTGACTAAACTTTTAAAATTTGAGAAGTTTTTATTAATGTACCTTTATGTGACTTTTGCATGCAACTTTTTGTAAGTCCGGTATGACGCATGGAACCTTTATTTTGCTAAGTGTGTGGGTTGCTGTTAAGTGCTTTCTGTTATAAAATATACTATTTTACATTGACGTCCTTTTAATCTCTTGTAGTTGGTAATCTAGACACTGTAGCGAGACTCTAATTGAAACTTATTATGCTCAATTTTGATACTATGTAGTGTCACCATCCCTTGTTCTGATTCGACTTCAGCGTACGAGTAAAAACTAATACTTAGACTTGATAATGTTTGGTGTTACATATTTATTTTTCATCTGGATTTTAGTTCTATCATATACTAAATTGTTTTTTTATTTATTTGTAAAGCATCTGGTGCGAAGGCTAATACACTTCCTTCTAAGTCTTCAAGTTCCCCATCAGTGGTGACCCAAACAGCTTCAAAGGAAATGATTTATCCGAAAAGTCATAATCAAGGTCCTGCAACAAGGGAGATGACGAAATCGAATGAAAAAGTTCTGGACAAATCCATGGTTGTGCCTTTTGTACCCCGAGACAATTCTGAAGGTGGAAATGATTCAGCCAAATTTGTGAGAGAATCAGTCACCTTTTCTAGGACTAAACGTGGTATGTTACTTCGACCAGCTCAGATACGTAGGCCATCAAATGGAAAAATCGATCCCGAGAGACTTCCAGAGGCAGTACATTCTGAAATGTTTGGCCAAGCATCCAGTGATGTGGATATCACAACAAATTCAAACTTCAAAATGAGGAATGACTCTAAAACAATGAAAGAGAAAGAATCTAAACCTCTTGTGAACCATCTTAATGTGGGGAGTGTGGATGAGAAGGTTGATAAAATTCTCTCACCGGAATTCAGTGATCTCAATAACACGTCAGCTTCAAACTTCAAAAAAAGCACTGATTCTATCGTAACTAAAGAATATTCTGATAAGAATCTTTCTAATGTCAAAAGTGTAAAGGAGAAGGTTGTTAAAATTCTCTCTCCAGAAATATCTGGAAGTTCTGACCGAGCATCCAAGGATCTGTATGGCTCGTTAAATTCAAACTTCAAATCAAGGACTGATTCTGATGCAACCAAAGAAAAATCAGTGCCTGAGGGGGCGATTGATAAAATTCTCTCTCAAAAAAAATTAAAACAGATTAATGGTAAGTCGTTGTTCTTTCTGGCTGAAATCAGTTGGATGGTAATATGTATATGTACTGCATTATTTTCTCTTGAAAAAATCAGTATATGCTTACACTTTTTTGGGACCAGAATAGTGCAGTCCAAGGTTTTTAATGCGAATTTGTAATTCATGAAGTTCTATCGCAATTTGTTGCCACATTTATTAGCTATTCATTCTTGAATTTTGTGATCTTGGTACTGACTTAATTAGTATATTTTTCTTTGATTTTCTAGTCAAAATAAATTTTTGAAAAAAAACTTGTCGTATGTAACTGATGTTTTTAGGTAATCTGAAATGTTATGAAAAAATACTGGGGCTTCTCACAATAATCTGATGAAAAGATTCAGCTCGTCCAACAGATGTTTCAATTTATTTTTCTTCGTGGGAGCTGTTGTCGTAATTTGTAGTTATTCTTGGTGATTGATGTCATTGGTTATTTTGCCTGATTTCAACTGTTTTCTTCTAATGATTTAGGTAAAGATCCTGTTGACAATGGTGAAAAAATGAGTTCTGTCAATCTTGTGAATGGAGGTATGCATTGCATATGAGAATTTAGTGTTGTGGAAATGCTAATAAGTGCCATCTAACACTTCCGGATTTGATTTATGCAGTTGCTGTAATGCAAGGAAGAACTCGTAAGTTGGTTGATAGATTTGAAAGAAGAGAGCAAACTAATTGCAATGAATCACTTGAAAGAAGAGAGCAAACTAATTGCAGCGGATCACTTGAAAGAAGAGAGCAAACAAGTTGCACTGAATCACGAGCAATCAATGTCTCTTCTTGTGCATTTGAGATGGATAAAAAACCTCTTATACAGGTATGAGCGTTGTTCCTTGATTACAAACTAAAGGTGATGGCATATACTTCTCATACTCGTTTCCTTCTCCGAATAAGATATTGGAAGTTTTTTCGTCTTATTCTTGAATTGAAACGTGGAGTATTCATTTTACCAAATGAGTCAAGTCATATCTATGTTCTGGAGCATCGATGTCTAAAAGTACAGCTTGCTTTACCTTAGGACATTTATGCTTCCTTCACCCAAAAACTTACTTATTCACATAAAATCAGCTATGGATGTCGATTAGTAAGTTACTGTGTCATGTTTTGGCAATGCACAGGAAGGAGAACCTCAATCTTCAGGAAATGAGATACCCATGCCCTCTGCAAATGATGGGGATGCTATCGAAGACCTTTTGCAATCTCATGATATATTCTTAACTGGCCTGCGCTCTCGCTTGACAAAGTTACAGGTTAGATAATTCTTTCGGAGTGGAGTATACTTGACTGCTACTACTGCAGTTCAACATGTTATTAATGTAAACTGTGTAATATGATCTTACTTGGTATATTTACCTGTTTTCCTCTGCATATGTTCATTTGCAAGTGTTAAAGATTTGATTTTAAAATCCAACTAAGTTTAGTATTGTCTCATTTGTTAGGATTTTCCTAAGTATTATATGATTTATGATATTGCCTTTTTGATGGCATCAATGAGGTTGTTAATATGATATTGTGCATGTAGGTGGTGCACCATTTTTGGGAGCGGAATGATATGAAAGGTGCTATTAATGCCATGACAAAGCTGCCAGATTCTTCTGTGGGTTATTTTTTTAGAAATTTTTCCTTGTCTAGCGCTTTTTGTATTTGATGGGTGAATTTCCTAATTGTTTGTGTTTATGCAGGTTCAAGCGGATGTAATCAGTGTTCTCATTGAAAAGATGGATATTTTGACTCTAGATTTGTTCTCTTCCTTGCTTCCTGTTCTTGTAGGCTTACTTAATAGCAAAATAGAAAGGTAATCTAGATTTAGACATCAGATAATATCTTAATGTATGATCTATAAACCCTAACGTAAACACATATCAAGTATTGGCATTTGCGTTAGTTTGCTCTATAATTAAGTACTGTATATAAATTATCAGCATGTACAAGCTCCTTACAATTTTCTAGAACTGCATCAATATTGACAAAGAATTACTTTAAAACTGCTTGAGTACTTTTTGTTTTATGCAGATTTATTGCTTATGCATAACAAAAAGACTCATAAAATCAAATCATAAAAGTTATATTGCCAATGCATCAATCTGTACACTGACCATGTTTATACAATCTGATTTGGAAAATGAACATCTTTGTATAAGATATCGACCACCAATATCATTCAGTTCTTCGCAGATTTAATTTGGGGACATGAGTTTTTACAGGATTTTTCGCTGTGAATTATAGGCATGCTAACTTATCACTGGAAATGCTATTGAAGTTGGTTGCAGTCTTTGGTCCTGTAGTACGCTCAACTGTTTCAGCTCGTCCAGTTGTAGGAGTTGATCTTCATGCAGAACAAAGGTGGTCGTCTCTTTAAATGATCCTTTCAGTGTTTTTGTTAACTTGTATAAATATGAAATTGTTTGTTTTAAATTTTAATCTCAGGCTCAAATGCTGTAAAGAATGCTCTGTTCAGCTCCAAAACATTCAAAAAATTCTCCCATCTCTTGTCATGTAAGCACGCATTGAGTTCAATTTTTCTGATCTAAAATCCCGTTTTCCCAGTACATTTTTTATTCATATTATTATTTTGAACAGAGGAAAATTGGAAGAACTAGTGCACTTTTCACCCAACTATAACCCCTTTTGATTTTATGCCCTAATTATTTTTTGGGGAAATACTCTTAAACTATGATTGTTTTTTTTCAATTTTGTGACTTGTACATGAACCCTTTGAACCATGAATCTAACTTTTCCTTGTGACTTGGATAAGAAATTAAAGTTAATAAGTTTCCCCTGCCAAAATATGTCTGTTTTGTTTTAAAAAAAAAGTCAAATTTAGTGTCGGGGGACAGTTCGAGAAATTTAAGAGTAAATGATATGTAAAACTTTTTTGTATGGATGGGTGAAAAGTGAATTTTATCCATCAGACTACATGTATATTTTCCACATCCAATCGAATCATGTTTGATTATCTGATAATGTATATAGAACATGACACCCCTTGCCTTGAACTAGTCACTCTGTAGTTCTTAAAATTCAAAACACAAACATGGGTCAATCAGCAGTCATTTCTTTTATTCTAGTTTTTGCCTGAATCCAAAGATTATTATTCCATTTTCGAGCAAAACTCGGGTTGTATAATTTCAAATATCTCGCCTTTTGGGCATTTTTTTCTTCACGGTTATCTAATAGTCATCATCTTATCATATGCCCTTGTGCTGCAGAAAGGGTGGATGTCTTGCAAGGAGCGCTCTGGAATTGAATTTAGTTCTTCAGCAATCTTGATATTCCCACTCGGAACAACGAATTTGCAGTCAAAACCGAAGCCCGAATGGTAATTCTTGATAACAACGGAAGCAATCTAGCTGATAAATGCAGATGTATAATCTTACATATACCAATTTCAGATCGATAATCTCATCGCCAAGGGATTTCATGACAGTACAGACGAAATCAAGAGGCTTAAGAGACAATTTTTACGAGCAGAGAGGGCAGACGAAGAGAAGTTGTTCATCGTTATGTAATTGGTATGCTCATGTTACAGCACATGAAGGCTAAATAATATTTTAATCAATTATATAGTTTGAACATGTTCTTCCATGCATCGACAGGCGTTTTGGAATCCTTCTGCTTGAGTTGTAATTGGCTTATAAATTCTTCAATGAAAGGAATTTCTACTCCCACTCGGCTCTGAATAAGTTTAAAGTTACTTTTTTATTGTATACGATGACGTATTAAATCGTTATTATTATGATAAATATAATAAATAATTATTTTTTAATTAAATTTATAAATATTTATCACGGCAACGTGTATAATAAAAATATAATAAATATGTTAATATAATATTAACTTATGTCACAAATTGGAGGGGTGTATATACTATGATTACATTGTTTAAGGGCAAAAAAAATGGAACAACCCAAATTCAGTGTCCAAAGTGACTCAATTTAGGTGACCAACTTAGATGATTTCTTAACCAAACATGTTTTGATCACCAGATTAATTCCAAGTTCATCAATTTTCCTAACCAAATCCGATCACCAATATTGACCCGAACCGTTTACTTAGCCAAATTCGTGAATTACGTGTCTAAAATTTGGGTCCTAGAAAGTGAGGGGACGTTCGTAGATTTGAGGTTGACGTGAAGATTGAAGGCAAGAGACAGAGGTCACCTCTTCCCTCTATCTATTTATATTTATTTATGTCTAATATTATTTCTATTTATTCAATTGCCCAACTTCCCTAGATGGTACCTTAATATAAAAATATTATTATATTTTATAAATTAATGAAGGGAAAATAAATAATAGTCAAAATTAGGAGGAAAAAAATGAACTAAAAACAAAAGAGGGAAGAAAAAAAGAAAAGAGTAAAGACAAAAGCCAGAGGAGACACGAATAAGTCGGTGTCCTGCCTCATATCATCCTAATTTTCCGTCTCGCTTCTCTCTTCCCTCTGTTTGCAATATCGTTTGATCCTCTGTAGCTTTTGTTCATCGTTTTTTTCCCATTGGGCTTAGTTTTTTTTTATCCAGTTTCGTTCAGAATCTCACTGGGTTTGAACGCGGAACCGTTCTTCATCGGAATAACAGCCACTCTGCCATTGCATTATGCTGAAGGTAAGGTAAATCTGTGGTATGTGCCCGTTTTCTGTTTTAAAAATGTAGTATATTTGAGGTCGCCATGCGGCGTCGAGGTTTCTTGAATCAAGAAGATAAAGATCCCGAGGGAGGTGAGTGTTGTAGTCGCTTGAATTTGCAGGGATATGGTGAGTGTTGAGAGGAAATCAAGCCTTTTCTCTTGTTTGCTTTGCTTTGCTTTATAAATGAGAGAGATTTTTTTTTCTTTCTTGTTTTAATTCGGTTAGTATTTGCTCGTCACCTGGCAAACTATTAACTTTTGATTTCTGTTTTTTTTTTTAAATTTTTTATATATTCTGCTAGAGTTTGCTCTTTCCATTAGCTTCTTAGCCTTTTGTTTTAAATGGGTACTGAGTAATCCAATTATACTACAGAAAATTTCAATCTTGGGTACTCTGCAATTTTATCTTTGGTCTTTTGTAGCTTGTTGTGTGAGTTTTAGGTAGGGGTCGGCAAACTGATTAGCTTTTTAGTGTCAAAGTTGCTGTGAATTTAAAGGTCTTTCTTGCTTATAATCTGTAGATTTGTTAATTGATTAAACTTCCTTACAGGATTAAAATCTTCGACCACTTTCTGTTATTTGCATCTTTGGTGGGTATTTCTCTTTTCCATCAACTCTTATTCTTCTCTGATTATCATAAAAATCTGTAGAGATGTTGACTCCCTTGAGTATCGATATTGGATTATGGGTCCAAATTTACTTACCACAGTTCCGTTTGTGTGTCAGTCTGCACAATTGCTGCNTGGTGGGTATTTCTCTTTTCCATCAACTCTTATTCTTCTCTGATTATCATAAAAATCTGTAGAGATGTTGACTCCCTTGAGTATCGATATTGGATTATGGGTCCAAATTTACTTACCACAGTTCCGTTTGTGTGTCAGTCTGTGCACAATTGCTGCTGGTTATGAGAACAAACTAAATATTGGTCGTCAATGAAGCCATTAAAATCATGGAGATCACTTTTTAGAAAAAGGAATTCCTTCTGTGATGGGGTACGTTGTAAACAGAAGGTTGATGTTCTAATGTTTGTGCCCACTGTGTTTTGTGTGTTTATTTTTACAATTTCTAATGCTAAAGTATAATATGCAGGGAACATATGGATGCAAGATGAAACAAATGCCATTTTTTTGCATTTTATGCATAGTAACTTTGTTCATTGTGTACAGAACCACAACTTTTCAGTATCAAGATATCACGGTACACTAAACCAATCAATATCTAACTGTCATTTAATAACCTATTTTCTAATTTTTCTTGTTTCTATCATCAGATTGAAGAAAAATTACTCTCATTTGAGGCAGTGAAGGTAAAATTTCTCAATCATTCGATTGTCATTCAATGTTTTTTTTACATGATGTTCTTAGTTTAAAATAACAGCTTCTTGATTTTGATTCTTCTCTCTAGGAAGTAGATAATACATTTCAAAACTTGAATGGTTTGCCGCAAGGCATAATAGAATCTAAATCCGATTTGGAGTTGAGACCTCTATGGTCAACAAGTGGTCCGAGATCAAAAGTTAGCTCTTGATCTCTCTTATTATCTCTTATATTGGACTAGAACTGTAAGGTTCTTACTGAGATTTTTTTTCTCGTTGATTATCATAATACAGGTAAATGATTATCGCAATCACAGTTTGCTTGCAATTTCGGTTGGAATCAAGCAAAAGCGTAATGTTGATTCTATTGTGAGAAAGGTGCGTATTAGTACTATGTGATGTGGATCATAGTCGTAAGCTATTATTCCTTGCCTAACCTCGAAAAATTCAGTTCCTTTCAGGGAATTTTTCGATTATTCTTTTTCATTATGATGGAAAAGTTGATGAATGGTGGGATTTGAAATGGAGTGACAAGGCCATACACATAGTTGGTCAAAACCAAACAAAATGGTAAGTACCTTGATGTAAAACAAGGGGGTAAAAAGTAAATTAGTGATTAGCATTTGAACAGAACTTTTTTTCATCAGAGTGATAAGTTCAGGAAAAATTCAATTGATTTATTGATCACTAAAATGTAAAATGTACAAACACAAGAGACTTCGAGGGCTCTCTACCCCACTAATCACATTCCCTCTCTACTCTATTTAATGTTCTATTATTAATTAACGTCTCTCGACTACAATTAACTTCTATTAACTGCATCTAACTTCTACTAACTCTTATAAATGTCTACAAACTATTTATCACTAATTATAATATGGTCCTAACAATGGCCTGATGCCTTTAATTTTGGTCCTGTAATAAGTTTCATTTTCTGGACTATCTTATGGCTAGTTTTCCATGCTCATAAATATTTTGCTTTTTTCTAGGTGGTTTGCAAAGCGATTTCTGCATCCTGCAGTCGTCTCCGTTTACGATTTTATATTTCTATGGGATGAAGATCTTGGAGTTGAGCATTTTTCCCCAAAAAAGTAGGAAAATTCAAGAAATTAGTTTTGCCTTAAAATCTTAGTTCTTTTTTTCTACTTTCACTACGAAATACAATCGGATTTTGCTATATTCTACTTCATGTCTGGTAATTTGAAGAACAGAGAAAAAGACTCTTTGGTTTTTGTTATCAGGTACTTGGATATTGTGATATCAGAAGGTCTTGAAATATCTCAGCCAGCACTGGACCCGAATTCATCAGACATACATCATAGAATCACTGTGCGAGCCAGGAGAAAGAAAATACACAGGTGAAAATGATGATTTAACACAGATAGCCAAGTGAAAATTGTTTAATTTTTTATCACATAGATTCTAATAAAAACTTCAAATGCATTATTATTCAGAAGAGTTTATGACATCCGAGGCACTTTGAAGTGTACAGACAGTAGCAATGGCCCACCATGCACGGGGTCAGTTATCGTTTTGGTTCCTCACATAATCTGTTCTTTTTTTCAACTAAACCGGGCCATGAAGTTTGGACTAAAATTTAAGTTCATAACAAGTTTGATGGTGTCTCACATAGTTCAACGCCTTCTTTTGTAGATTTGTGGAGGGTATGGCACCAGTTTTCTCAAGAGCAGCTTGGAACTGTGCTTGGCATCTTATACAGGCACTTTCATTAATCTGTCTGAATTGATAAATCAGTTCTCTGCTATCCTGTTTGAAATTTGTATTTCTTTTTTGTCCAGAATGACCTGATCCATGGATGGGGAATGGATATGAAACTTGGTTATTGTGCACAGGTTAGATTACATCTGTCCATATTTCTATGATATTCCTCTTACGCCGCATATCTTTAGAATAATCTGCTCATGCAAGAAATCTAATATATGATTAATAATAAGATATATTCTGATTTTCATCGTAAACCCGTAAAATAGTCTCATGCAGATGTCGTGTGTAAAGTTATAACTTTTGATCCTACAAACACGATTTTTATTAAATTTATTATTCGATTTCTAGCAATCATTAAATCTGAAAATGTTTAAAGTAAATCTTTTTCAAGACTTAACAATTCGTTCACATAATGTTAATAGTAGAGATTTTGATCTAGTTTTTAGTAAAAAGGGTTGTGAGCATTTTGGATTTATGATGAAAAATCAAAAAATTGCTCGTTTTCCTTCCGTCTTTTTAAGGTATTATGTTAATGATCTATCATAACTAGAACTATAGTGTTTAACAGGGTGACAGGACAAAGAAGGTGGGTATAGTTGACAGTGAATACATCGTTCATAAGGGTATACAGACATTGGGAGGAGGTGCCTCCTCTGATAAAAATGTAATCTTTTTCCACATTCTTTAAAATTTATACTTCAGTTCGAACGGATTTCTTTACATTATCTTTTAATTACAATTTCCGTATTCATTGGTTTTTCATTCTTAAAATTCAGAAACGTGATAAGTCGACCTCTGATGTGAGGACTGAGGTGAGTTCGATGAACTTGTTCGGAATTGGGCGCTGGATTCTATGATTACTTGGTTTGATGTTCAAATTATTGGTTTTTTTGCTTGTTTTTGCTCGGGAATGACAGATAAGGAGACAATCGACGTGGGAACTTCGAACGTTCAAAGAGAGGTGGAATAAAGCAATAGCGGACGACAAATACTGGGTGGATCCGTTCAAGCGAGAAACAGATCGGGATGAACTCCGGGTTCTATAGGGGGCTCAATCTCTTCAACACTGTAATAATCTCTATCAACACAGAAAGAGAGAAGAAAACACAGTTGAAATTTTTGTACAATTAGGAAGCTTTTTGGTCACCTACTTTGAAGTTGGTTTCACTTTAGTTAGTGTTAAGCATCTCATGAACTTTTTTCTATTTTTTTTTTTAAATAGCCGATTTGTTCTTCGTTATCGATGAAGTTTAACGCGCCGTGTCGGGTGATTTTATATTCAGCGTCACGAGTTTGTTTATTTACAGTATTCGTCATTGAAATTACATATTAATAATCTTTTATAAATCGTATTATAAGACAAAATGCTAATCGACTGGGACTAAGTCTGCAATTATAAGAAATTAGAGGTAAATTGTTTCACATTCTCGAACAAATTTTCAATAGTATTGTTATATCATCGCGACGTTTTATTATTTAAATAAATAATATTATGTTTATTCTATTATTATAATATTTTAAAATACATGTTGATATATTAAATAATAATTGATCGAATTAAAACTGTAATATTCAATTATAAATAGTCATTTATATTATTATTATACTAATAATAAAATTAAAACATCAACATATATTTAAAAAAATATAATAAGATGATAAATATAAATTATTCTAATTAAATACATTTATTGATATATCAAACAAATATTTATTGTAATTATTATAAAAAAGATTAATCTTAACATAATTTGTAGAAGTGCAAAATATATTTTTAGAGAAAAATACCCATTATTAACTATATTATAAACCCACAGGCCGAAACAGCCTTACAACGTGGCACCGGCTACAGCCTGCTCGTAGCCACGGTCTCTCTCACTAGCAATAAGCGGTGCAACTTTTCTGACAGTCAATAGTGCAACCACCGCCTCCGCCGCCGGCGCCGAAACCTTTTCCTGACCGGCTAAAGGAGGTGAAACACTTGGCCGGACATATCAGTTTCTTCATGTAACAAGGACCGGCCACTTTGCAAACAACCGGTTTTCTTATTATCCCTCCTTTGGAAAACCCTCCGCCAGGACCTCCATAGCCGGAACCATATCCCCCTCCGTCGATCCCCCTATCCCAGCCCCTTCCGAACCCGGGTATCCTGAACCCATTTCCCGGACCGAAAAAGCCGCCGAACCCGGCATCGTCGTCTGCACCGTTTTCCGGCTGAGAGGCCGGTGAATTGGCTACCGAGAGAGAAGTAGTGAAGAGAGGAGTGGACAAGAGGAAGATGATTGTGAGTAATGGATAGTTCATTGTGATATGTACGTGGATGAAATGATGGAAATGAAGAGAGAATGAGAGGGAATATTTAAGCTGGGGAAGAGGAAACGTGCATTTATGAGGAGGAGAGACGGTTGAAGACTTGGATGCATGTAGGGTAATTGGTTAGATTCATTTATTCGTAAAATACCCTAAATTCCGTTCGTCTTTTCTCTGTAAATCTCGTTTGGAAGGAAGGGAAATGGCCTCCCAAATGGCCGAAACTGCGTTAACCGTCGACAGCTTTATTCAAATGCAGAGAAACAGATGGAAATCTCAGCTTTTAGCTGCTTTTTCTCACGACATCAACACGTCAAAGATGGATTTTACACGGTCATTAGCTACAAAATTTTTGATGTTTACGAGGTTGTTAGCAGTAAATTATAATCTCAATCCGAACGCATTGATGTCGACGACAAAGTAAGCAGACACCCTTGAATTGCAACTAAACACACAGAACCCAAGTCATGGAAAGAAGAAAATTGAGGGCTTCTTCAGCGAAGGGAAATATGAACGCTTTGATGACGGGAGATAAAATAGAATGATTTTATGTAGTTTTTAAACAGTCTATCCATCGCTTTCCATGTCAACTTTTGTCACGCATTGCATATGATCGATGATCCAAGTTCAAATCTTCAAACTTTTAAATCGCATTTACATTTTGGGAATGAAAAGATTCGTAAGTTGGTCAATCTGAATCCAGCATTTCCCATTGTCAAGGCCTGCAACTAGGGTTTCGTTCTTATCCTGTGTGTTTTCTCCCTCCTCAGAACTCCAATCACGGGATAACCGCGGTCAAATCCTTCACAAGTTAAATTTGAACTAGTGCAAAGGATGAAATATAAGATAAATTTGTGCTAAAAACAGCTAACTCTCTCTAAGAGTAAAAGCATCTAGGGTCTCGTGGAGGTGTAATTAAGTAAGCTAC
This sequence comes from Begonia fuchsioides, assembly GCA_003255005.1. NCBI lineage: Eukaryota > Viridiplantae > Streptophyta > Magnoliopsida > Cucurbitales > Begoniaceae > Begonia > Begonia fuchsioides. The sequence goes on along the minus strand of QAOC01036238.1, from coordinate 30,967 downwards.
ACACTGGGATGTTGCCACTTGTCACTATTGGAGTGCAGACTAATGGGATTAAGAGTAACCATGATGATGATTAATTAAGTTAACTTTGTAATTAGATTAAGACTAATCAATATTAACTAGTTTAATAAGCAATAAGCGATCCTTATTTTCGTCTCTTCGAAGGAAGGAAGGCTCGATCGTTAAGCAACCAACGCTTTTGAAGCGGGGAAAAACTTAGTCCTAGAATGGAGATTGTTAAATAATTTCAACTTTTCTCTTCAACTCCACTTTGCCACCGAGTTAGTGGCTTCAAAATGACTTTCTTTTTTATTGATTTCTAACATGTTTGAATTTTATAAACCCTATTTTGGAGGAAAGGAAAGTGGGTCCAACTATTATAGATTTTCGACGAGTGGAGGACTAAATTTCTCTGGTAAAGTAATCTTCTTCCACTAAAACCATGACCCATTTGAATTCATCGTACCACAATCAATCATGGAATATTAACCCACGTGACAATTCACAATAACGTGTCAAAATTCATGATTTCTATCATCTTCTTGTTGAGAAAGAAAGGACCCAACTTTGTGAATTGCTCCATTATTGAGCATCAGTGCGAAGAAGAGTCAGGCCGAGTCCCTATATAATCCAAGAGGCCAAAAGCCTCCATCGCCAAATCTGCTGAGCTTTTCTTCTTGTTTCAACGACTTGGGTCGAAATTTTGTCCATTCAAGCAAGCAAGAAGACGAAGATTGAAGATGGCAGGGGTAAGAAGTGACATGAACAACGGCGGAGATTTGAGTCCGAAGATTTATGGCCGTCTGATTCCGAAGCGGGGCCAGGTGAAGATGGCGATAGTAGTTGGGTTGGCTCACTCCGTCGCCTCTGTTTTCTCTGCGCCTTCCCGAAGCCGGCGCTCCGACGAGGATTTCTCTTCCCGGAGATCTCAAACTTGGGTTTAGAGTTTAGAGAGAGAAAGTGTGTATTTTTTGTAAGTTACGGAGGTTGTCTTCTTTGTACAGACGTTATGAAAAAATCTAGATTCGCCCTCAAATTCTCTTCTCTAAAACTACCACCTGTTTGCATGAAATCAAGAGCACGGTTATTACAGCTGCATCTGCATAGTTCAATTAGCTGACAAATAATAAATTGAGTACGAGAGTTTAAGTTTAACGTCTGCGCTGTTCTAGTGTGAGAGTTGTTAGCCTCAATGTTGCGGTAACTCATTGAGATATAAGTAAATGACTCTTATCTCTGGGTTGCTGAGTCACCGTGATTTAACCTCTCACAAATTGTCGAGTCGGGGTGTGAAGGCCCTGAGAGCGAGAGATTTCGCTTTTTAGATACAAAAACACTACTAGTACAAATTTCTTCAACAAAGTTCAGTACCGATTACAAGATGCACTAAAATAGGCCAGAATAACTTGTCCCACCAATAGCAATGACAAAGAGTTTCGCAAAGTTTGAATTTTTTTCAAATTCAATAGAAAAATAACGTCTTTTTTTCTTTAAGTTAAATATCAAACTATACAATGTTAGTAGATCGAGTCATATTATAAGAGAATATCTTGACATATTTTCTCCATATTATATACTTCGTGCGTGAATGTCAGATGTAGTTATCGTAGTCACTCTCTGTTATCGTAATTTAAGACTTATGCATAAACATAGATTTATACTCTATAATAAACGCCGGATAAATATATAAATATTGACAAATTCTTCCTCAAATATTTTTTAAGGAGACCCAAAATCTGATCTTTCCTTTTAAGTCGATTGTAATTTAAGCTAAATAAAACTTTGTGGCTGAATTTGTGACATTTGGATCCAAGTATGGTGGAAGATTGAAAAGAGGAGGACCAATAATTGTGATCAAGACCAAAGTTGGCACTTGGAAGTTGGAACAGTCACATACAGACCCCATTCCCCATTCTGAACCATACTCCTAAATTTAATTATTTAGCCAACGTGACGAGCTTGCTTCCCCTTTCAGCATAGTAAAAAACAACTTCTTCTGTAATTGATCGATGACCAATAAATACTTTTTGCAACTCTTCAAATGCTTTGTCATATTCAAACTTTCCGTCTTCTTTGTATGACAAGCATATTTTTTGTCACAATGGTTGCAGCTAGCTCTTGGATCCTCTGAATCACATCATTCAACTAATGTAAAATGATCCCAACATGCAGCCTTCAACGCTCTTTTTCTTGAATTAGGGCCAGGCTCAATAGGATTCGTAGTTGTCGTAGGAGTTGTCGTTGTTGGTTGCATCGTTGGGTTGATAGTTGCAGTTAAAGAAGTTGTACTTTCCATTCTGCAAAAAAAAACAACCACAACAAATTACGCAATTCAATATCAATCACAATTCAACAACAATCAACAACAAATAACGCAATTCATCCAACATTCTAAATTCTTCTGTATTAAGATGATTGAATCAAATAATACATTCTCAATTAACAAAGTTGAAACACAGATTCAAGTTTCAACCATCAATCACGAGCCGGATTCAATCACAATTAACAAATTTGTGTAATTCAATCAAAATTCTAACATTTGTATAATACATTCTCAAATCTCAATCACAATTCAATCAAATGTAATTCAACAATTCACACAAAAATATTGTATACCTAAAT